>JAPDSC010045277.1:278980-343390 GCA_026290005.1 Latrodectus geometricus
TATATATATATATATATATATATATATATATATATATATATAGTATTATGTATATAAATAAAAAGTTTCTAATATAAGCAATAATAAATTTAGTTAAAATATCAGAAAAAATATCAGAAAGAAAATTTATTTATAAAGTAAATATAAAATTAATATGGTTAAAAAAGAGAAAAAACTATTAGCATTTAATGAAAGTAAATTAATACTTATAGAATGAAAACATAAATAAAATGTAAATATTTAAAGTCAAATATCAAAACCAGAACAAATAAGAGCACATTGCATAAATAAAATAGAAGTAACCAGAAATTTGGCCATTATCATGAAGAAAACAAATAATATGATGTTTATGCTTTCTATCAAAAATAAATAAAATTAAAAGGTCAACACAAAAGAGAAAAAAAATTGTGTAAAGTACACAGAGAATAAATTTATGAGGTATAAATAATGTGCCTAATATAAAGTAGTTATTGTAGTTAGAGGGGAGAATTTAAGTAGAATAAATATATTAAAATGAACTGTAAAAATAAAATTAAATTGCAAATAGCAGAATTAAATAAAGGGATTAATAGATAAAAAAGACATTTTAGTAAAGAGAAGGAAACAAAAAATGCTAAATTAAACGTTATATTCAAATAAAATAATTTATGGATTTGTAAATAAAGAAAATTTTGAAACCAACTTACACCCACACAGCCATTGCAAGAATGTTTGGTAATCGCAAAAATGTTTTTAAATTCTCTTAGTTCTTTTGACTAGAATATTCTAAAATTGAAATATTGATTAAATACGTAAATGTTAAGCAAATGAGTTTTTAAGGCTAAACCTATATTTTTTCATTCAAAACTACTATAAATGGCATTTTAAATTATTTTAATATCCATTTAACTATGCTCACCTAACTAAGCAAAAATAGGGAACTATTATGTGCATTATGTATAAAATTTGGGAAGTTTATGCTAGAGTATGTTCAAATATCTAGATATATAATTTACGTATTTATTTTACTTAGATAACTTTGATAAAAATTGTTTATTGTATGGTAGAAAATACAACCATTAAATTATATATATATATATATATATATATATATATATATATATATATATTTAAGAGCAATGTTATTTTTTAAAATTTACTTTATGAAACTATAAATTTATTGTTACAACGCAAAAGTATATTCGATGTCATAAAATATACTTTAACACACAATGAAATATAACTTTGTTTTATATTCGAAATATTATTAATAATATCGTTATTTTTTATGACGTATTAAGAGCTGTTTAAATGAAAACGAACATTTGAAGTTTTTGGGGTATATTATTTTTACTTGAATAAGATTCCAATATAATGTGTGCTTTAAATGATTATAACTAAATATTTATTTATATTATATATTTTTGTACACATATAAATATATTAAGAAATTTTATACTGAAAAAGTAATATTAATGCAATTTTAGTGATTTAAACATTATAAAGCGATATGTTATTGTTCAGAAATATCAGAAAAAAATATTTATTTAAAAAAAATTAAAATTACCACTGTGTCAGAATTTTTGTGTTTTCATTAGCGTGACAAATTCAGCTGAAAAGAATTTTCAGAAACGAAACAAATATCACACATTGAATTTTAATTAATATTTAGAAGAAAAACTTTTAAACACTAATGAAAATTCAATGCGTCGCATTTGTTAAAAAGAATATGTTACATTCATGAATAATATATTTTATATTACTATAGTGAGTAGAGTAATATAAAAATTACAATAAGGACTCTAGAATCTTATGTTAATTTTTACCCCTAAATGATGAAAATTATTGAGATTTTGAATTATTGAACAGTAGTTTTTAATAATGTATTTAATTGAGCTTTTCAACAGGAAATATACTATTCTATTTTGAATTTTACAATTTTTTTTTAAGTTTAAACTTTTTTCAATAGATGGAAAATAATTAAAACTGAATTGAAATATATAAAATCATCATTTCGTATTGTTTAATATTGTTTGTACATTGATTTTTTTATTTCTACTTAATGGAACTATTTAATACCACTCTTTACAAATAAATTTACTCTAAAAAAAACTTAATTAAATTGAAACTAACTTATTTCAACATTTTAAAATGATTGTTTAGTTTCATGTTATTTTTATAAATATTATACATATATGTATATATAATTATTTGTAAGTGATATATTTACAATGTACACGCACTAAAAGTTAAAAGTTTCTATCTGATAATATAACTTTTTGAAAAAATGAGCTTGAAAGTATAACTAATTATAATTATAAAAATTAGAAATCAATTCAACTAAATATTTATTATTTTTCTCAAATTTTAATTTTTCAAAATATGAATATGATATTTTTATATAATATTTTTTTTGAGGATTAAGCAAGGATTTACCTGCATAAATCACGGTACTGAGTACCAAAAGAACGAGGAGGACCTTACTGATCCACATCATCGTTGAAATGAAAGCTTGCACTACTTCAAAGGATCGACACTAGCGCCGCATCTACAAATACTTTTCGAAGTTTTTATCCAAAAGGATTCATTTCATTTATTATGCATGTGAAACATGCATTTTTTTTACAATAATTTCGAAGCTTATATTTCGAAGCAAATAATTTTTGAAGCTTATTTTGTGAAAAAATTGTTAATTTTATGTGCAACTCATTTAAATGTCAAAATCTGTAAATTTTACGAGGTTTATTTTATTTTATTTATAATTGTTAATATAATATAATTATATATTAAAAAATTACATAGCTCACTTCCAATGTATTTCTCACATTCGTATTTATTTGTATTGTTTTAAATATTAAATTAAAATTGTGGGTTATAGATGAATTCATCGTTCGGACAAAAAGTGATTGTCAAGCAATAAAATAAATTAAACTTTATATCTATTAACATAAATATTTTTTCTAATTATTTTGTCATGTTTCATCAATAAATTTTTTACATTAGGCTTCATTTTGATTGAATGTGGTTTTAATATAAATCATAATTTAATTATTAAAATAAAAAAACTAGTGATTAACCTGTCTGACTACGTATAGGGAAGTCCTGGGTTCGATTCCCTGTTCGAGCATGGATGTACTTTCTTTTTCTCTCTCTCCTGTCTTTCTCCTTTCCTAGTATGAATGGAGTATGAATGGTTGCGAACTTATGGCATGTGTGTACTGAACAAGTCGGACTCCACACCAAATTACGATTCAGTAGAAAATGTGGAGCAGCGCACCCTATATTGCCACCCTGGTAGGCAGTCGAAAAAGGACAAAAAAACTATATTTCTATCTGAAGGAGGTATTTCTCTGGATTAAAAATATTTCAGGATAAATAAGTTTAAATTAGTAAAAAGTTATTTGTTGTGTGATAAAATAGCTTCTGTCGTTTTTGAATATACAAATTTTATAAAAATGAATTGAAACTTATAAAAGTTTTTTTTTATTTCTAATGGCGGGCACCCTTGAGCAAGTTTAGTACATTAGCCGCAACAAGGCCAGAAACTGCTACTCATTTTATCGTTACCCGGTGGGCACCTGTGAACCAAGTCACGGAGGTACGAGTAGCCTCACCCACGCCACACCACTACAAACCCGTTTATTGGGTGGGCCACATTCATCCATCATCTGAGGAAAGGACAAGAAACACACACAGAGAGAGAGAGAGAAAGTACATCCATGCCCAAGCCGGGATTCGAACCCAGGTCCTCCCAATCCGTAGTCAGTTAAGCTAACCACTAGACAGGTTGGGCAGCTAACTTATAATAGTAAATTTTAGAAATTATTTCATGAAATAAAGTAGCTGAATAAGGATATTTAGTTGGAGCAGTAGTAGAGTTCACTATATTTTTAACATGTCTCTTATCCACAAACAATCTTCATGAGTCACTGTAAATAAACTTTTCCGATGAATTTTAAATTATTGTTAATAGCTTACAGTTATTATAAATCCATATGAGAGCATTGCTTTTTGAGTTCTAATGCACAGATGGAAATAACTGGTATATGAAAAAGATCAAGGAACTAGATTGATTTAGAAAATGTTTTATGTTATTCGTAAAAGGAAAGTAAATATATTTTGTTTCAAATATTTCTAACTTAATATTTAAAAGGCTGAGATTATTTATATTTTTTATATTTCAGTTTTATATTTTTCCAATTCAATGTCATGTAACATTTATTTCAAATAATGAATTCAAATTTTCTTTATAAGTACTTGTATAAACTGCTATACCAGCAAAATGAATGTAGATTTCTCTCTGGTTGTTTTCATTCTAGTAAAACGAAAACCAACCACCCTAAATAAATTTAATGAACACAATTTATGAAGTAAAAATTTTACTATCGACTTTGCAAAGATGAGAAGAAAATGCGGACTTACATGCAGACAGCTCTGTGAAAGCAATTATATGATTATCACCGTTACAGATAACGCTTGCCCTATTGTTAAAATAAGTATCTGCTTTGTCATAATTTGAGACATCTGTCTTCCTAAAATGCATTGCTTTTGTTTAGCCAAATGCAGGTTGCATTGATAAATGTTTATCTTCTTTAGTACGCAATCAATATTAATAGAAGTAATCAAAAAATAGAAAAAGTGAAAAAGTAGGCCCTAGTTACAGTTTCAGTTATAGGAAGTAATCAAAAAAGAGACAAAATATAAAACTGAAAATAGAGAACTCATGTAATCAGAGCACAGACAGAAAAATAATGGGCATTAGTTAGAATTACCGGCACAGTGTTTACGAACTGATATTCTAAATGAAGTGGGAAAAAATAATTTTTAAACTATGAAATAAATGATGATTCCTCCTCTTTTTTTTGAAATTGCTTAGAACAATGATAATCTGCTGGAGTGTTTCGCAAGTCGTATTCAGCTCGCGATACGATTTATATGATCTCATACACTCATGATTAATTTTAAAATTTAAATTTAGGACAATAGCTGCGTAGAGAATTCAAATAGGGAATAAAAAACTCTATTTCAGATGAAAGTAATTCGTTTTAAATTTATTAATGCCTATTTTACGTATTTTTTCATCAATTTTTATTTTTATTGTATTTAAGTTAATCAGCATACCTTATTCTTAGATAGATATTTAATAAAAATATTTCCACGTCTCGAATATCCGTAAGAAAAAATATCGAACATTCCACACACACAGTTGTAAAATTATTTAATAAAATGTTTTCTATGTTGATTAGCATATTGTTACTTCTGAATCTACTTTTCGGAAGTCGAGCAATTATAATTTTATTAATATGAATTAGAATAGTATTTAATGGATCAAATTGACACTCATGATAAATAAGTTTTCTTATTGAAGCAACTGATATTTATCAAAATGAATGTATTCATCGGCATAAGGTTATCAATTATTCAAATATTTAATGCAGGAAATTTTTACTTTTTAATTAATCAAGAGACTATATTTTAAAATGGAAGGAAGTTAATAAATTTTGGTGATAGCTTAGAATGCTAAGCAAAACAAATATTTGTAGAATATATGTGGTTAAAAATGTGTTAAGCTGTTTAATATATCCAATACATATTTGTTTTACTTAGGGCTCTATTTAGGTAATTAGAGAAATTTATTCACTTCCTTATATATTAAAATATTCAATTGGTCTTATAATATCTCACTGAAAATAAAGTTGCACAAATTTATATACCATTAATAAAGGAAAAGAATTTCATTTATAGTTGATAAATAAATTTGCTTGATGAGAACAAGCTTGATTAAAAAATACTTTAACGTTGACTGTATTATTTCTGATATTTCTTCAAAGGAAAATCAGGAACTGTCAATCTCACGGGAATGAGAAATAGCTTACTAATATTTATAGAAAACCACATGCATCTTTCAAAAAAGTTTTATAAAATATTTTGGTAAGGAGCGTTAAGAAAGCTTTTATTTATCAAAAACATTATGTACAAGTTAAGGCTATTTGTAAATTTACAAGAATTTTCCAAAAATGTAGTGAACCACCTGTATTTTTGCAATCTTTCATCAAACATATACTTATTCACAGAGAAAAAAATAAATCATATAAACTTTATATCATATAAACTAAATAAATCATATAATCTATAATACGGGTTCCTACAAACTCTGTGTTATGTATTTTAAGTTGAAAAGAATACAAGAGAAATACATACAATATTTTATAACTTTTATTTTCTCGCGATGATATTTGGAAGCATTTTATTTTACTATAAAAATGTTATTTTATATTAAAAAAGTAACGTTGAAAAGAAAAATTATTCTTTAATTCGTCAAACCAACAAAGATAAGCTACATTAAATTTTGCGAATCAAGCCACTTTTTCATACTTGTTAATGAGTTATTTACATCACATTTAAAGGAGTCATATGTGATAAAATTTAAGTACTTTTATAGTCAATGCATTTCATTTTATTAGAATTATTATTATCGCAATAAACCTAGAATTCCTTTTTGAATCAATTCATAAAAGATACTAATATTATTTAGAGAAATTTTTTTCCATTCTTCATAGCGATAGTATGAAAGTTCTGAGTGAGATGACGGTGGAGGATACAGATTCCTCATGGAAAGCTTTAAAATAGGCCATAACGATTTAATTATATAGAGGTCAGGTAACTGTGCAGGCCAAGATAGATATTTAACTTCATCCTCGTGTTCATCAGATTATGATTGGAGAAGTTCTGTTCCATGGAAAGTCGCATTATAAATATAGTAAAATACAATCTCCTGCAGGAAACAAAGATTGCATCATAGGTCAGCTAAAATTTCTCTACACACCTGCCTAGTGATCCTTTTTTATGATTTCAAGCAAGAGTTCGATTGGTCAAACAGAAAATCAAGACATGTGTGGTTGACTGTTGGAAGGAGACAACCACTATCATACGCTTGTACAGGTGTCCTCCAAACGTGCTTCCTTCCCGTTATAGAGAAAGTGTGAAATACAGTTCGTCAGACCATTTCATTTTCTGCCTTTTATCAATCAACTGAATTTGTGAGTGCGACATCATTGTAAACGACGTTTGGTATTATTATTTATGAGAAGTAGCTTGGGAATTACTGCTCCGCAGTAAATACTCTGTTTATGTAGTTGCCTTTTAACTGTAATCATTGACACTAGAGAATCCAAATGATATCGATTGAACTCTACAGTCACTTTTGATGTAATTGTTCACGTTTCTTTCTTTTTTTTTTTGACATTATAACCGATTTACACCCCGTCGGTCTTTTTCACTGAACTTCTCTTTCTGTCCATTATTTTGTTTTGCCCAGCTGGTCTTAAGGCATTGTGTGTATGCTGTCATGAATTTAGACACCGTAATCTCCAGAAATGCCAAAAAGTTGAAATATTTCATTAGTACCTGTTTTAGATACACGGGCTTTTACAAATTACGCTTTTTGAAAATCTGAGAGGACCGACATTTTACGATATTGAAAAAAAAAAATCTCTTACAGAACTTCAGTAAAACTACCACATACCACCAGAATATATACATTTCTATTTCTAAAATCTGGTAGCTATTATTATATATTAATAATATTTGGAACGCAACGCATTAAAAATGCCAATTTTATTCCCAGGTGTTTCCATTATTTTGATAACCTTTTATTTATTATATATATATATATATATATTTAACAATATATGAAAAACAGACTTGTTTTTGTTTTAATATTGTATTTTAATAACTTGAAAAATGATTTTTTTTGTAAAAAACTGTTAGGAAAGTAATTTTTAAAGACAATTAATAACGTTTTATCAATTTGTATGTTGGTAAAGTGATGCATGCATAATTTTTTCAAAATATTCAACTTGAGATAATTTGCTATAAATCTTCTGTAATTGAATTTGCTGTTATTTTTAATAAATCAATGGAATTTTTTAGAAAAGCAATTTAAAAATTTTGATAGGCAAAGAAATTAATTTTCTAACTTCTAGAGCAAACATTAATATTAAAAATCAATTTAAGGATTTAGAGACTAATGGCATAAACTTTATATTTCTAAGAAAAATGTAGTTAGCAATTTGAATAATCCTTAGATAAAATATTTATTGAACATGTAGAACATGTTTTAAATTTAAGAATATATTTGTTATGAATAATTGAGGAAATATAGAATATTTGTAACTTTTCTGGACATTTTGTGTTTATAAATAAATGTTTATTTTCCTAAAAGTTTTAGAAAATGAGTTGATAGTATGATTTATTATACCTTTCTGAACTAGAAAAGTGTCTAAATTATTTATCGGGTTGTATATGTACGTGAAATAAGGATTTTTATTATGTTATAAAAGGATTATTTTAAAATAAAATATTCAAACCAATTTTAAGCAAAAGTTTATGCACTTTCAAAATGAAGTTTAATGTATAAAAGCATTTGCATACTTTGAATTTTTTTCTTCGAGTACAAATTTTTCCTCAAAGCATATAAATTTATATGCTGAAAGCATATACAAAATTATTAAACTATGTAAAATGTATATAAGATAACAAATTTTTTCATCCTTAGAAATTCTGAGGAGAAACAATTTTTTAAATAGTTATTTCCTATATGTATGAATGAACTAATATTTGAAAAATTATTTTAATCATATGACAGAAACATTATGCTGGAAAAAACATGCTCTGAATTCGTTAAAAATATTGTATATCTTCAATCCGTAAGACTGCACCAAAAACCAATTCGTTCAACAGTAAAGAAATAGCGTATAGG
Organism: Latrodectus geometricus; assembly: GCA_026290005.1. NCBI lineage: Eukaryota > Metazoa > Arthropoda > Arachnida > Araneae > Theridiidae > Latrodectus > Latrodectus geometricus. The sequence goes on from JAPDSC010045277.1 coordinate 287,721, forward strand.
TAACAAAATACAAGGTATCAGATAATAGAGCATACACAATTAAACAACATTGATTATAGAAAAACAGTACTTCTTTATCATAAGAATTTAGGGAATGATGAAAAAACTAGATTTTTGATAACTCATGAGCTAAAAGGTTACTTAAACAAATTGGAAATAATTTTAGATACTTTAGATATTTTTTAATCTGTATATTAAAATTTTTATTCTTTTTGTTCACCAAAAGCTTGTCCAGGATTGAATTAAAAACGGTTGCACAGAACGGAGTGAAGTTTATATCAAAATGTCAGTCTCTGTCTAACTTAAAAATAAATAAATAAATAAAAAAGCTTTTTTTTCGAAATTTTGATTACATTATTTGTAATTAACTTCAAAATTAATTAATGCTGATTTGAATTCATTTTAAACTTGCTTATGCTGCGATGTGATTTTAAACTACATTTTCAATATTGTGCCCTTGGCAATGAATTCGTTTTAATTTTCACCTACATTACTGCATTTATATGTCACTGTTTAAAAGAACACCAGAAAGTGGATGAAAAGAATGCTCATTTCAATGTTTAGTAATTTCAGAAATGAAGTCAGTTTTTAAGCATCCTATACCCCTCATTCGATTTTTTTAGCTATAATCTATACGCGAAACTTAATTTTGTGATGCAAAATTTTATACTGCATCACTGTAAATTTAATTACCTTGTAATTTTCACACTTTTATGAGTTAGTTCATGGAATTAAATGTTTTTACTTTAAATTTCAAATTTCAGTCGAAAGTGAGTTTTTAAATTTTTATTATTTTTTTTTACTTTGTTTTACCGTATGCAAAAATATCTTATGCATTTCTGTTTTCATTACATAAATTTAATATTTATTTTTCAGTTTCTAACCTGGCGGGATCCATAAAATCTAGGTATAAATTTTTTCCTTGTAAAATTTAAATTAAGTCAGGTGTAAATAATAAATTCACATTAAAATAGATGTAAAATGATTTAAGCGGAACGCGCAGTGAAGCGAGTACATTCAAGTAATAAGATATAAAATTCCCATACACACAGTTTAATTCACTTAGTGAAATACACTGCTCAAAACAATTAAAGGATATTGCGGTTTAAGGTGGATCTTGTGGCTGGGACCTTTTAGTTGATTGATACATGGTCGACAGACGTAGTAGGTTATATGAGAATAAATTACACATGTTTGGTAGAAAAAATTGCATTTTATTGCGTATTTGTGTACAAAAGGAAAAGAAACACAACTTGTGCATATGAGAAAAAAAGAATAAGAAAAGGTGTTGTCTTCAAAGGAAATCATTTTCAGTTGAAGGTATGGTTTCCACAGACAGCCAGCAACATTGAACACCTTTAAGGCATGGAGTCAATGAGGATATTAATAACGAGTTAGGCCAGTTAGGGTATTCTGTCCCACTCATCCAGAAGACCTCTATTAAATTCAATTTTGGTTGCTCGTTTCCAATTCTGCGTTTAAGTTAATCATTCACTGTTAAAACAAATTTACTCAAATGTGAATTATTCGCAATGAAATTTTAAAAAAGAAAATTATATTTTATTGCTGTACAGATTAAAAAAGTAATAATTTCAGTATTTTGTTATTTATAATATCTTGATTTTTCCTCTTTCGTAATATATAACGATATCTTTTTCATGATTTTCTATCAATTATGTTACTTTTTCTTTCTGACTAATTGATTAAATTATCATTTCAGTTGAGGAGATACAAATTTTAACCATTTATGTAATTATTTTATTTATATAGATTGATATTTTATTTCAATAACATTTAAAAGCAGGTTCAATTCGATATTGCAGAAAAGTTTCAAGAAATAATATTTATTTTGCTGTATGCAAATCTGTTTATATAAAAATATTCATTTATAATGTTTCAGAATTTGGAAAAGGAATTTTAAATAAGTAACATCTTTGAAACAATCAGTGAAAAATTCCTTTGGATCATAAAAGAAGTGATGAATTTTTCTGGCAATATTTTTTAGACCTGTAGGTTGAATTTTGATCTTGGTTATAAAATGATATTTGAATTTTTCTCTATTTATTTAGGATGAGATATTATCTCTTAAATTCTAGCATATTTATATTTTAAGGTGGTATATATATAAAGATCAGTGTTCAACCTTAGTTAATTAAACGAAACAGCTTACTAATTCATACGAAGTATATGTAATAAAATCACTATATATATTAGCAAGAAAAGTTTGTACTTAAAAGTCAGGAGAGGGCAGGTTAATTTTAAAATATATGTAAATGAATATCATTTGATTTGATAACGTTTTGAAATTATTTTCTCGAAAAAGACGGAATATTACTTATTATTTGAATTATTTTACAGTGACATTGGCTTAGCAAAATCATCTGTGCAGTGTCCCATCGCTTTTTCCAGCTCCCTTTATCGATAATAATTTTTCAGAACATAAAACTTGAGGCAAAATATACTTTTATACTTTATAGATAGAATGTATTTCATGAGAAAAAATTATTTTCTACAGCAGCCGAATGGTTAATGCTCTGGCATTTGATTCAGTAGTCCATAGACTTAAAGCCCCCATCGGGCTTACATACTTGTAATGGATAGGAATCCCTTTTAAACTGTAGGCACAACATAATAGTCCCTGGTTTGCAAAAAATAACAGTTGAACCATAAGCAAACTGATTTAATACACCTTACTTCATTTGGTGAATCTAGGAGATGTGGATTGTAAATCGACCAAAGAACATTGTTCTTACATTCTTTCTCGAGCTGATTAGAATAAATATTGTAGAAATCTGATTTTTGTAAGCTCAATTTATATATTTTATTTATCAGAAAGTGGGGCTGACAAAAAGAGGTAATCTTAAATTTTATTAAAAAATCTCCTTTCATTATATTAAAATATATAGGTAATTATTGAATTTATATGGTTCAGAGTTTCACAACTAAATAACTTAAGAGATCAAGTGGAAAGAGTGTTAAAAATTTGAGAATATAAATAAAAATAATTTCTTGTTTACTTTTCCTTTTTTAACAAATTTTAACTTATTAATTTTTAACTATCCATATTTTCCAAGGTAATACATTTATCGTTGATTATTAGTGAATAAATGAAATTTTTGTTATGAATTCTTCGACACAGCTAAAGAAAGCGGAAGACAATACAGTAAAGGATTTCTGTTTGAAAAAAAATTATCAAGAATCTCAGTTTTACGTATTCACTTTAAAATTTGAACCCACCAGAGAAAATGATCCCACGCTGTTTTTGTAAGTAAGTATATGTAATAAACATGTAATAAACAAAAGTTATGAAGTTCTTTGTCAGCTCTCATTCATTTTTGATTTAAAATATTTTAAAAAAAGTTAAAATGCACAACCAGTTATTTCTCTCTTCTTAAGTAAAATAATAATATCGAAAATCAGGTGAGCATGTAAAAAACTAAAAAAAAATAAATAAATAAATAAATAAAAAATAAAAAATAAAAAAAAAATAAAAAAAATAAATTTTTATTTTGACAGCTATTTAATAATCAAACTACAAACAATTTTTTTAAAAAAATTCCTTGGATCAATTTATATTCTATGCATTAATATTTGAAACTTTAGGAAATAATCACATGAATTACATAAATGATAGGAATTAAGAATCTTGTCTATTAATGAAGTAATACTTCCACTTATTTTTATTTTTTATTTATTTTTATTTTTACTAAATTAAAAGTTATAATTCCCATTTAGTGAAAATAAAAATAAACCAAATCAATGTTGAAATCTCCAGAATCTAGTTATGTGAGTAATTTTTGTCAGGTGAAATAAATTGCACTAATAGTAAAACAAAATTTCGTTTTGAATCATTTCATTTGTATTTCTTCTATTTTAATAGGAATCAGATAAAAAGTAATTATTTTTATTTTGACAAACTTGATATAAGCCATTTTAATCTAAAAGTAAGTCGTTTTATTCAGCTTTAAAAGAAAAATGCTTCCTACTAAAATACATACTCTTATTTATATTTATTGGTCTTAATGGAGATGAGACAATACTTAAACTTTTCAAAATTTTTTTTCTTTTGGAAATGAAGAACTGTATTGTCGCAGTATATACATTTAATATATATTTCATTTAATAAATAAATATTTGTTTTAAAAATAATTTTAAGAAATATACCTATTTTTTTATGTCAAGCTGCTTTGTTATTAGCCAAAATTAGTTCAGATTACAAACATCAGTTTCCCTAAAGGTTGTCAATTTTCTTGAATTCAAATACATATTTTCTTGTTCTTTTAAGCAAGGAAATAATTTTTAAAGCTCCTCTTTACACTCCTATTAGGTTAATTATCAAACTGATTCGAAAAGTGTAAATACTTTAATTTCATTTTATTGAATTGACTATTAAATTTTTACTTGATTTTCATAACCATGTATGAAGAGATAAATACTAGCTACAACAAAATAAAAATAATAAATACTTTACATTTTTTGAATATATATATATATATATATATATATATATATATATATATATATATATATATATATATATATATATATATATATATATATATATAAGTAATAAATACAATGTATAGAAAAAGAAAATACATTATCAATCAATAAATATTACAGGCAATCACACCAGCGCAAAAGTAGCTATTGAGTGAAATGCCAATATAAATTATAAAGAACGATGTATTTAAAAGATCAAGATAAAACAAAGAAGAAGCTATACAATTTAATATCAAAAAGACAAAATGAAGAAAAAAAAATGTAATATAATATAAATATAAATAAGAAAAAAGGCCCGAAGAGTGTCTCTATAAGAAGAAAACACAACTATGTCACAAAATTGAAATAAATGGAATCAAAGTAATACATTGAAAAATAAGCAAAGCAATACATAGAATAATAGGCAAAGCAATACATGGAATTATAGGCAAAGCAATATTAAGCATACAATAGGATTATTAAGCAATCACAATTTTAATTTTTTTTTCTTGATTTATATATATATATATATATATATATATATATTTACTGCTCAAAAGAATTAAAGGATGTTGCGGTAAACTTTTTAGCTAATTGATACGAGGTCGACAAACATAGTAGGTTATATGAGAATAAATTACACATGTTTGTCAGAAAAAAAATGCATTTTATTGCACATTTGTGTACAAAAACACAATTTGTGCATATGAGAAAAAAAGAATAAGAAAAGGTGTTGTCTTCAAAGGAAGTCATTTTCAGTAGGAGGTATGGTTTCCAAGGACGACTAGAAAAGTTAACGCATGAGGTCAATGAGGCTATTAATCACGAGTTGGGGTATTCTGTCCCACTGTTAAAGAAGAGCTCTTTCCAGTTCTTAGAGAGCTTGTGGTGGTTGGTGGCCAGCAACTCGTCTTCCTAGAGCACCCCAAACATGCTCTATTGGATTCATGTCTGGAGAATACGCTGATTCCATTCGTACGATTCCTTCCTCGAAAAGGAAATCCTCCACCAGGTTAGCACGATGTAGCCTGCAGTCATCGTTCATTAAAATGAAGTCACCTCCGATTGCTGCAGTTGACTACAATAGGTACAATAGGGTACATAGACTATTGGGGACTACAATATGTCTGGGGATGTCATCCCTATATCGGCAACCAGTCAGAGGTTCATCTCGAATGATATAGAGGTTTGTGCGCCTGCAATGGAGATGCCACCATACACCAACTCCCCCACCGCCAAATCTGACACTTTCGTGCACGAACGCAGGATTATTCCTACTGCCACGGTCCTTCCAGATGAAAATACGCCTATTATCAGGAGGAACAGCAAAACGGGACTCGTCAGAAAAAGGAAAATTGCTGCATTCATTCTCCTCCTGTTCACATGCTCTGTTGCCCATTCCCTGCGGTCGCGACGGTGCCTTGATGTTAGTTTAACAGATACCATCGGTCGGTGAACATACAGACCTACACCATGGAGCCGGTTTCGGACAGTCTGAGTTGAAACCGTGGTGTCAGTAGCCGAGCGAAGGTGTTGTTGGAGAAGAGTAGAGTTCATATTTCGGTGTCTCCGAGCCGTTAACACTAAATGAAGATCTTCATTAGGCGTTTTTGCCCGTCTACGACCTTGTCCTGTCCTTCGGCCTGCACTTCCAGTCTCAAAAAAAAAAAAAAAAAAAGAAAAAAAAACAGTTCCAGATCCTGGAATTCACACTTTGTGACACTCCAATGGCTTGCGTTACTTCGGCTTGAGTTTGGCCCTTCTAACCTATCAACATCTCTCCAAGCTTCTGAATTGGTTAAACGACTTTGATTAGACATCATACTCATCGAAACAAAGGAGTCACTGAATGCCTATCAACCTTGTCTTCATTGTGTTTTATTCAGTTGAAAGTCAAGTTTCTTTTACTGCCACTGAAGCTACGTTTTTGACGTTGCACTCAAAATTAGCATAATCCACGGTTTGAAAATCAGAAAAATTTTCATTTGTGATTCTTTTCTTCCATTTTCAGTAAAAAAAATTTTGTTTATATCTTTATTTTATGTAAAACTTACAATATCCTTTTATTGTTTTGAGCAGTATATATATATATATATATATATATATATATATATATATATATAAAGAGAGAGAAAGAGAGAGAGTCAGGGGATTATTAAGCAATACACAATTTTAAAATTGGCACATATTTTAATTACTACATAAATTATAAAACAAATAGCAACATATAAAAAGACATATCTATATTTGTAGTAGTACCTTCTCGTGCTAGTAAGCAATATAATGGAAGACGATAATCGGTGGAACACCTGCTCGTGTCCGCAAAGCAAAAGTAAGTCTCTCTTACATCGTTACAATGTAACACCTAGCAAGTATTTTCTACTCCCTCTGAACACATGCGCGATGCTCTCTACTATGTAGCGACAACTGTTTATGATTTTGCATCCTATAGCTCGGCATCCTGATCAACGTTTCCAACCTCGACCTCGGAAATATAGATATAATTCCGTTGACACAGCATCTGAAAACAAAACACATACACAAAAAAAAAAAACAAAAGGAAATGTTGCACAGTTCTAAACAGGAATAGTCCATGGCTTAATGTGGTTTGCAGCTGTAGAGGTATAACTAGGACCTTCATCATATCCAACCTTCTCCATCTGATAACGGTTTTTACCCTTCTTACCAGTTATTCAATATGGTCCGAAGAACTCGGGTCTTAATTCTAATCCACTTTTGAACTGGGTGCATTGTATAGCCAGAGTCATTGCTGTTGTATATTTGAGCCTTATTTCTCTTTTTGTTATAAATCTTTTTATTTTCTTTTTGAATTCTTTTTCTGAGGTTAGGAATGTAAGTGTCTTTCTAGAGTTGATCTTTCGTCTTAGCCACAGCGAAATGTCCTCTATTATGAAAGTTTCGTATAATATCAAGTTCTAGTTTACGTATAATATTTTTAACCTTTTCGTAATCTTGAAATTCGTTTTCTGAAAGGTAAAGTAATCTGCTGCTAGCATTTTCACCGAGAATATTAATTAATATCTTCGATTTTAATTCTTGTGGATCATTTTTAGTTGTGAAAGCAAGTTCAAGAGAATAAAAGAATAATTTGAAATTTTCGAGTTTGCATGGGAGGTGCATACTAAGTGTTTCTACGGATTTAATGAGACTTTCGAGATTTGCTGATGAAGAGTTTCGATTGCTGTGTAGCTAGCGGTGATTGTGATTTACGCCAGAGTTAATTGTTGCTAGCTCTATTTATTTTTCTATTTGGATCAGTTTGTCTTTTCTTTCGTTGATTCTTCAATTTCTTTTCTTTCCTCGACAATTAAAGAAATCATATCTTTGACGAACTAAGGTTCATTTTTAAACGTATCTGTTTTCTCTATTAGTTCTTTTAAACAAATAATTGTAGCATTATCTGGTACAGTTAGACCTAGTTCTTTGGCGATGTTTATTAAATCTTCTTTTTTGAAATTTCGATACATTATTAATAAAAAGGTTTGATCCTTCCTGGTTTGAATATGCTGATGATTTTCGTAGTCCCCTGAAGTAAAAAGATAAGGTTTTTGTCCCATTCGAGGGAGGAGAGTTCTTTTTTTTTCATTGGATGCTCCTTACGATGAGATGCCTAGTTGAAATTTAGCGAAATGCGGTGGAATTAGTCTTTCAGCATTGACGTTGGCTTGTAATTGGAGGAATGGTTGAATTGATCCTCAGAGCAGGGGTATTAGCTTTTTTCTGTTGTAGCGAAGAAATATCTCCAGAGCAGTAATATTGGTTCTTGGGGGGTGGGACGGTAGTATTGGTCTTCAGATCGGTAGTATTTGTCTCTTTGGAGATGCGATGATTGTGAATGATGAGGCTAGTGCGTTGGCCGACTCTAGATGTGCGTCATTAATATCGGGAGACTTTCGTTATTGTAAGAGGTTTAAAAAAGGTTATGAAGACTAAGATGAAGACCGGTGAGGGCCTCCATATTGTAGTGGGGATGTCTACGGGTTTATTAAATGAGAGTTGCAAGTTGATTAACAAAGCTATTTAATAAATCTAAGGTTTAGTTTACTGGAGCGCTTTTACAATATCTTTCCTGATCCATCTCCTGTGCTCAATGTCGGGGTAGATGAGTAGGCAGTAGCGGGAGCGCTGCAGTCACTAGAGTATACAATACACACACACACACTGGGTAGATTTAACATATAGTTGAAAAGTTGGAGACAATTTATAGTTTACTTATCAATTATAATCATTGATGATTTTTGGTATATCGTTTCTAGTGATGTCACACAGAAATATTCACTATGAAAGAGAGATGGAGAGAGAGAGGTAAATATATATATATAGTGCAAGCCAAAGAAATGTTGAGTAAATTTGTTGACAATTCAAAGCAATGCATGTCATGTGGCCTGACGTTAACTAATTGAAAAGTAAGGATTGGAGTACGTAATAGGAATAATTATAGAATTGGTCCTGTAATTTAGTGTACGAATACTGTTTAGTAAGCATGCCACAAATGATTATCAAAAGCCTCCTACTATCAAATATATAATGACACTCCAAAACATAAAGTTAAATTGTGGGAGGATTTCCACGTGAAAAGGATTTCTTTGCTTCCCCGTGCGTCTTCATACACAACCAATGACTAAACATCTTCAGTTAGAGTAAATCCAAGTTATCAGGCCAAGAACCATTTTAATCTGATTTGATGGGTTTTGGTTACGATAAGTTAAGGAATACTGGGTGACAAAAGTGTGTATTTTGCTCATTCAATCATATGCAGAGGCCATATTTGACAGGTATTTGTTACTATGTCATGTTAAGTATAGAATGTCATGCTGAACATATATATGTCCGACATGACTTCCTGTAATTTTGTTTAATAGTTGATAATAAGCTGGAATAGGTGCATTAATAATCACTGTTTTCTCCTTCTATTGTAGTTTTAAGGCGTATTGACTAATCACCGCTTTGCAGTGACTCATACATCACACAATTGTCCAATTCGTTCATCAACTTTTTTCAATCCATTAATACAGTCTCTTTCAAACTCTAACAAATGTTCGTAATGAATGTGAACATTTTTGCAAGGCATTGTCATATTCAACTTAAGATATCTTAATTCAAAGTGGAACAGAAATTTGAACCGTCAATCTGAAAGAACTTCATTATACTGGCTGAATTCCCAGCTTCTATTTATTAGAATTTCTATTACTCATTTATTGAACATAAATTTCAGTCATTTGCATGTTCAGTTGAATTGTCTTTCAATACCAAATTTCATTGCAATTGGACAATTCCTTCTTAACCAATCAGTTTTTAACTTTAGAGAGAACAAGGAGGATGGCAGATATTTAAAAATATCTTACATCAAAAACAATTTTTGAAACTTTATATATTAAAAAATTTGGTAAATATTATACAAAAATAATTCGTTATAAGCAATAATTGTTACATATTTTAAGTATAAATATTTCATTACTTTATTTTGAATGGATCGGCAGTAGTCAAATAACTGCATATTATCGACAAGTATTAAATATTATAACTGAAGTTACTATTATGATTTTCTCACTTTTCTTAATTTGAATAATAGAAAATATACCAATAAAGATAGAACAAGAGATAAGAATTGATAGCTTCTGTTACTGAATGTATGTTATAAATTTTTTTATTTGTGAACAGTGAAAGGGGAGAAACGATGAGGTGAAAAAAAAGGAGAGCATATTACAGAATAAATAAGCAAGAGAAACTGACAAACGGAATTGAGTAAATTTACCTCTTAAGATGACAAATAAAAAATATTGATAGAAGCTATGACCTCTGGTAGCAAAATCTGACTAGACTGTTTGTGGAACCGATATTGGATTCTTGAATTCGAAACAGTTATCTTGCCAAACGAATTGCAGAAATATGCGTTTCTGTTATGTACTTAATAAATAAATAAGATTTATGAAGGATTCCTATTTACTTAGACAATATTTGCATAACAAAACTATTTAAATTAAAAACAATGCGATTAATTAAAATTTTGAAAAAATATTGAAGAATCCTACAGGAAAACATGATAAAATAACGTCTTTAATTAAAAGAATTGCAAATACTTTTTGATGTAGAAAATAATGAAAGATGAGAATAATGCAATGAGTGAGTGTTCATATTGAATTTATTTCTTTTCAAATTTCGAAAAGAATAAAATTTCTATTTTATTCATTTTATAGCTTTCACTTGTTTGCTGTTAATTATTTCGCCTATTTGTACCAGAAATTTAAATTGATGTAATACAGAATTTTATAAAACCTCCTAATTATATGTATTTCCAATTATATAAGCAGTGTTAGTGATTTGGAAGAGCAGAAAAATATAAAATTTTACTTGATCACATAAAATGTGATCTCAAATATAAAATACCAAGATATTTTAAATATTTATATTCTTTTGTACATGCATCTTTCTGAATGGTAAGAGGATTTAATTTTAATTATATATTTGAAATTAAATCCTTTATTTCCCATACTATTTACTCCTGAAAATTAAATAATGAGCTCAATCTGGATTAAATTAAAAGGCCTATAAGTAGATTACATTATTTTTGCGGAAATCAGTAGTCATATCCTATCCGTAATAGAAAATACTAAAACAATAGATTTATAAGTGTGGTAAACATACACAGTAAAGTAAAAATTCGGAAATAGTTTAATATACCACTTAATTACATTATGAGTAACATCAATATTTCCTAAATAAAAGGATCCCATAACACAAATATAATTTATTTCGAAGGAAATAAAAAATCACCTTGGGTAATTCTCCATGACGAAACAGACAAAATTTCAACATAAGTATCGAGGAATTACAACAAATCTCGAAAAATATTTTCCTCAATGCAGCTATCAAAGGCATAATATGTGTTTTTATTTTAAAGAGAGAATGATCGATTTGATACACATATACATATATAAATTATATATAAAAACACTTTTAAAATATAATAATTATATACGTTTGCCACTGAAAGCAATTAATACAGGAAAAATTATTTTCCCTAGTGTTTCCAATTAAAGTCTAAATTTAATTTAAGGAAAAATATCTAAGATTATCTAATTCAAAATTAAAGCTTTCATTTTTTGATAAAAGTGTATTGTAAAATTTAAGAAATACAAGAAATCAAAAGAAGCATATTTCTTTGGCAGCTGTTGTGTAACAGATGTCTTTCAAGTCAACAGATGTTCATTTTCTAATTAGGGGGGATGCAAATTTTTGATTTTGTTTCACATTTTTAAATAATTGATTGTAAATTTAGATTTATTTCTCTTTAAATATTTTTGTGTATAATAAAGAAACGATTCTTGTCACGTATTTTTATCACCGAAAGTTGTAACAGTTACTTCCTGCAACTTTTACTAGTTTCAGTGTTCTACTTATTAAGTGAAACTTACTAAGGACAACATTTATTAAGTATAAATATTTATAAAAGTGAAAACTACTTCGAGAATAAAAATGGTTTTTTCCAAAAATATAAATTTTCCAAATGAAGAGGTGCTTGAAATGGTATTATATATAATTGTATAATCCAGAAAAGTTATCATTTTATTTTCTTCAATATTTTTGTCATTCAATATTTTGATAAAGTTACTTTCTGTCATTTACATATTATTTTTTAAATAAAAATATGTGATTTATTATGTGACACAATTTTATTTTGCATATAAAGAGTATTCAAGAAATAAATACTATTGATATCATACAGATATTAATCATTTAATAATTCACTTTTCATATTGCAGTTATAATTTTTTAGTGTCTTTCTGTGTTTCGTACATCTTACTGTATGTGAGCCAGTAGTACATAAAATTATAAAAAACTCAATAAATGTGTGGTTTACTTTTTCTACTAATAATCAAATACAATTATCATTAATGATTAAATGAATTGTAATAATTTTAAATCAATTGAAATATATATCTAGGTATATGTACTATTGGTAAATATTTTAAAGTAGATTTAACATGAAATGCATTTTAAGAAGATTTTTATAATTCTAAAACTATTGTAATTTTTTGTTTATTACTATTACTATATTAGTATTATTATTTCCACTGAGAGTTTGGGATGGACAAAGTTTGGGATGTCGGAAGATATAAGTTCATTTAAGCGCTTGTGCGATGTGATTTACAAAGAAAAGTCATATATATTCAACTGCAATAGACTGAGTTACTGAAAATTAAAAAATTTTTAGAACTTTTTTCCAACTTTTCAGAAAAAAAGAAGGAAATGAGATACTAAAAAAAAAATTATCATTGGAAACAGAAGAGAAGAGAGAAAAGAAGAGAATTTTAGTCAGTAGAAAAAGAGATAGAGCAAAAGAAGGCCCTAAAAATAGTATATATTAATTAGCACCGAATGTACGATCTCAACTCAGTTGATTGGGTGCATTTGAAAGATTTCAATTTAAAGCATGAACAGTTGAAAGAAATAAGTGTTATAATTAACAATTTCTTATTATTCTGTTTTGTTTCTGGTTGTTTCTTTGTTATAAGAATGAAATAATTATTCTCAGCTGCTTTAAGCTGAAATTTTAATTTTATTTCTTAATAGGTAAAGAAATTTGTAAGGTATGAACAATATATTACAGATGTATTTTCTCAATACTTAGTCAAAAATTTATTTTAGAAACAAAAATTTAACTCATTTAATAATTTTTAACAATTTGTAAACAGTCATAGTTTTTAATAACTAAATAAAATATTGCATATTTTGAATTTTTATTCATTAGTTTTCTTGTTCAATGAATTAATATATTCGAAAGTATGAAGATAAATTATTTTCCCTGCTTTATGCAAGATGATATTTGTTAAATGCAAATGAAGATATTCATGATCAAAATGTATTTAAATTTGAATAAACTATTAAATACAATATTTTAAGGAATCTCCAATGTTTGCGCATGTATCCAGTAAAAAACTATGTATTTTTACAAGTATATTTATTGCTTGTAGTTTTAAATCTACGTTGTAATTGCATCCATGGGGCTTTTACAATTAAGTGTCAACTAGTGCTGCCTGATAAGCTATTGGCAAAGGGATAAAATCTCAGACAAGTACTTGGCAACATTTTACAACTTTATGGCAAAAATGTGGCATCATGAATATTACATCTTTTATGTTGTAATATTTTCAATGGGATATATGTTCTAATTGAAATGAATATGCAATTAATAGAATTCAATCTTGAGAAAAATGATTGTAATTACTCTTAAAAAATTTTCATTCAATCATATTTAAAACGATTTCTGCATTTATCTGCAAATATGTACGTAAATAGTATAAGCTTTTTCACACACACACTCTTTAATGATAAAGAGAAAACATTTTGTACGTAATAAACATTAAATGAATAAAAAAGGAAATTTTTGAGTACCATTATTTATTTACATTTTTAAATTTTCAATTACAATATTATAAAAAAACTGAAGATAAATAACTAAATTAAATAATGTTTCAAATTTCACTAGAGTTTACAATAATTAATAACCATTCAATTCACAGAATTTAATTAAAAAATTACTAGAAATATAGGATGATAATTCTTATATAAATTTAGATGAAAATAATTATTTAATTCTATTATGATATTCTTATAATATATGCATAAATAATTTTCCCGAAAGAAAAAAAAAATTAAATAATATTGTATTTCTTTTTTATTTTATTTATAAAATTCTGTATGAACCAAATCTTTAGTATTCAATCCTATTTAATTGTAAAAGTAACCAAGACATGATTTTGTCTATAACATTTCTTATGATAAAAGTTTAATTCCTGAAATCAAAATAAATACATATGGAACAGATCTTGCATTTTCTGGAATTATGACTAGAGTTATAGAGAAATAACTTGAATCAATTAAGTCTCTTAATAAACTGTTAAATATAATATTTAAATATAATAGTTAGAAGATTAGATACCAATTGGTCAGTTATTTAGACTGAAGGAATGTTAAATGTTATTCTTGGTACGTCAGTAGTCAATTACATGCTTTACTTTATTTTGAAAATTTTCATATGCACATTCAGGAACACGGAAAAAATCGCACCAAAATTGAATGAAAGGTGCAAGTGGGAAACTCTTTGAAAACAAGTACAATGAGATCCGATATCCAAATGATCCAAATTTTCTGCCAGATGAGCGTAACCACACACTCGGAAGTGGCGCTGCAATCAGGAAGTGGGCCCTATATAAGCCACGCAGAATGGAAGATTCAGAAAAGTAACCATCACATGTCAAAAGTAAGGGAACTTTAGTAAGCGAAGAATGCCAAGGAGATGTGTGAGAAGACATTTTGCACAGTTAAGCCAGTTTGAGAGGGGCCTCATCATAGGATGAAAACTGAAGGCTGGTCAACGCCGTATTGTTCGCCTGGTCAATTGTTCGGAGTGTGGCGTCAAAACATGTTAGGGGCAATGGGCAGGAGATGGTATCCCCGTTTGGTGAATACGAATCTGGAGCGACCAGGAAAACGATGAAGTGATAAAAGTGAAGGATCGTGCGGCAAGCACTCGTAGATCCCGTTGTGACTCGTTCCAAGATACACGCCGAAGTAGGGATACTAGCTGTTCCACAAATAATTTCTAAGCACCTTGAGGATGCGATCCAAGTTTTTGTATTGCCTGTAACACCTCAACATCGGGAACTCCGTCTACAGTGGTGCCAAGCCCGAGTGACTTAAAATGCTACAGATTGGCCAAACGGGGTGCTTAGTAATAAATCCCGGCTCGTTTTGGGTGCAGATGATAATCGCATAGGGATGTGGAAGAGCTTTGGTCAAACGTACAGTTTCACCGATAGTCTCGCACAGTACAGTGCCTGACCAACACGGGTAATGGGTGGGGAGACCATAGCCTATGATAGCTGGTCCACTCTAGATGTGGTACATGGGACCTTAACGGGCTACCATTATGTTGAGGATATTCTTCAACCTCATGTGGGACCTTTCTTAATGGTCTTCCAAGGGCAATTTTAGAACAAGATAATGTTACTCTGCATACAGCTCAAGTTGCTCAAAGATCTTCTACGTCATTTTAGACTCTTCAAAGGCCGCCCATTCCCCAGGAGCAGCCCCCGATAGACTATGTTCGGGACCAGCTGAAACGACGGATGCCTCCGTGTCACTCTGTACATGATTTGGAGGTGGCTGTTCAAGATTTGGGAGCGCATCTGTCTCAGGAGAATATCAGACGTCTAATCAAATGAATCCCAGGCTGTATGGTGGAATGTTTTGCAGCAGGGGGCGATCTGACGCACCATTGAGGTTGTATTGTATTCATCAAACTTGTATTCTACACACTGTATTTATTTAATTGTCTTGATTTTAGGATCAAGTGAATTACATATCTGCATCATTATGTGTATTAAATCGTATGTTCCCTTTTTGGTGAGATATATTAAATGTTCCTGAGTTTATATATATATATATATATTAAAAGCCATTTTGTGGTCAAAAATGGCAATTGAACTAGAAGAGATGAAAAACCAAACACACATGATTTCCTTCTCTAGAGATTTATGATTGTTTTCTCTCATTCTTTTTACCATTTTGCTTAGTTTTAAAATAATAGCTAATTGGGGGAGAAACTAAAAAAGATTTAAGAATGTACTTCGCAGAAAAAATTAGCTTTAAAGAAATAGCGTGGTATAAAATAATTGGCTTTATCCTATTAATATAGCGTGGCCTTAAAGAAATAGCGTGGCGTAAGAAAAAAATCTTTTGGCAATTAAGTTTGAGAAATTACCCTGCTTCTTATATGTAAATACATAAATGTCAACTACCTCACTGATGATATTTCTGTGGTTGAATTGGATAAAAAGTGGTTGTGAGTAGTTTTAAAATAAACAGATTTCATCTGCTAATAAGGAGTGAAGTTTTGTAATAAATAAGAGTCATTTTCATAAGAAAAAACTGAAAAAATTTTCTGCATCGCTTAAAATATTTTTAATTTAAAAGGAAATTAAATGTTGTATCAAGAAAATATGACTAAAAATTTAATGTCATGATTAAAAATTTAATGTCATAATTTAATATGACTAAAAATTATGTCAAGATTATTGGAGGCGAAATTAGCTTACTAATATTTCTTAATGCGAAAATTTTACTGTGAATATTTAATTTTGAATATTGAGTTTAACGTAGCTGAGAATTGTAATTTCGTGAAAAAAATAGTTTCACTGAATTATTTTTTCATAAATAGAATACACTCTGGCCTTCAGTTTTATAGTTCATGGTTTCGATACCCGCCTCATGCATGAAGGTTTAGTTATCACGGACTTCACTTTAAACTGTACATTCCAGTTGACTTAGTTCTCGTATGTAAGAAATGGCAATAGAGTGACAAATTCAACAATTCCTATATATATTTTATATAAAAACTTGTTTCTCTTTGTAAAACTTAAAACATTTAACTCAAAATGACATTAAATATTATATCAAGAAAATATGACTAAAAATTTAACGTTTATGGCAAGATTATTAAGGGTAAAATTAGCAAACTAATATATCTTAATCTGAAAATTACACTGTGAATATTTAATTATGAGCATTGAGTTTAAAATAGATGAAAATTGTAATTTCTTGAAAAAAATAGTTATTATAAATAATTAATAGAAAAAAATAATTTTTTCGTATGTAAAATCACTTTTATACCCGCCTTATGCATGAATGTTTAGTTATTTCGGAATACACTTTAAACTGTACACTCCAGTTGACATAGCTCTCGGAGATAAGAGCGACAAATTAGACAATTCCAGTACGTACTCTATGAAACATCTTTTTCTGTTTCTCCTTATAAAATTAAATACATAGTCTAAAGCTTATTTTTAACAAAAAAGCATGGCTAACTGATACTTCGGAATTCAAAAAATTTCATTCTTCAACAAACCCTATAACTTAAATTCTTTTAACTTAAGTGTGTAAATTAATTTTTTTCATCTACGAAACTGGAACTTAACAATTATCTTCGTGGAAAATCCTTCACCAATGAAACAGACTTATGTTAAGCACTCACGGAGACTTCTTTGCTTGCAAATCTCCTGAGTTTTACCGCAAGTGGAGTGCACAGTTAGAAATGCGTTCGCAGAAGGTGCTGGATGCCGATGATGATTAGTTCGAGAACTAACGATATGCTGTATTTTCTGTAGGTCCTATTCTTTTGGGGCATTAAAATAACTTTCTTTCATACCTTGTAAAAAGAGTAAAGAAATTTTTACGTTAAAAATTACATTCACAGCAGTAAAATTGTTTTAAAATAAATTTAATATTGAATTTATTTTAATATGCGGAAAGAGAAAAAAATCTGATTGAAAAATATCAGTTTATGTTTTTAAATGTTATACTCGCAAATTGTAAAATATCTCTTAAAAAACACTTATATTTTTGAAGTAATAAATGATAAATATTTTTAAGTTTTTTTATAATTCTTATTAAATAACATTTGACTTGTGAATGAATTTGTCTCCCAAATTTTTAAATTTTAATATTCAAAAATGTTAAAGTTCATGGTTGTCAAAATAGGTTCATTCGTATTACATTATAAAAGTCTACAATGAGCGGCACTATAATTAATATTTGATACCAAATAGCGGTATATATATATATATATATATATATATATATATATATATATATATATATTTCATTTCTTTTTCTTAATTTTGATACCATTGGAATATTTACAGCACACATGTTAAAAAGAATGAGATTATGGTGCTCAATAAGAAATAATGAAAATTCATATTGTATCCTTGAATTATTTTTCACACACACTAAAACTCCTTGAAAACCCTCTTAACTTAGGAACAGCTTCTGTAAATATTTATTCCTAAAAGCGGTCTCTAGGTTTACTAAAGTATCCATGCATTACCGAATGAAAACACCTATTTGGAGTTAATATTGCTATCTTGAAAATGGAACGAGGTAGGGAAAAAAGTGATTTGCAAAGTTAGTACGAAAGTTAGTGCAAAGTTAGTGC
The DNA here is from genome assembly GCA_026290005.1 of Latrodectus geometricus. NCBI lineage: Eukaryota > Metazoa > Arthropoda > Arachnida > Araneae > Theridiidae > Latrodectus > Latrodectus geometricus. The sequence continues at coordinate 306,223 of JAPDSC010045277.1, forward strand.
AATTCAGTACGAATAGACACCTTGTAAATATTAATGAGAAGAATGGAATGGTTGAAACCTCATTTGTTTTACTTGATTTTCTGCACTGTGAAGTCACGAAGCTTCAACTGAAAGAAAAAGGATCATCTTTCGGGCAAAACACAATACTGCAATGTGGCACTGGGGTATCGCTTGTGTGATTCCTAGTGAATAGGAGGATGGTTCAAACCCCGAAGATTGCTTCCTAGAACTGTTTGTCTTTATAAATAGAATAACAAAACGCAAATCAAGTAAAATAGTGTCGCATAAGTCAACTCAACTTGCCTCTGATGTTCGAATTTCTTGCAGCATGCAAATAAGTAAGGAATGTTACGTCTGTTCACCTGAGACAGCTATAAAAGATGTTGTATCTTCTTAGAGTTGAAGTAAGTTGATATTCATAGTCAGCTGATTTTGCGAAGACGAATATTGTGAGATGGTGGCCGTACAATGAATATGAATAGAAGGCATGAGCAGCAGTAAGGTTGGATTAGAAATATTTTATTCCAGGTCAGCATTCTTTCTCATCAAAAGTTTAAGAGAGAGAATCTGCGTGACTTGTCGAATTCAATCTGGCACCCATCTAAGGTAGGACAGCAAGTTCAACTGCGTGAGGTATTAGTATACTCCATCGCATATCCGAAATGCAACACTATAGAAAGATCAGCCTATGACAGCTCTAATTAATAGGTGTGAAAAATCCTAAGAGAACTAGGTGTTCATCTAAGACAATTAACATGTTTCACAAGAGGGCGATGCCGAGCCACGTTATACATGGTGCAACTTCGTCATGAATCAGTTTGAAATTTAATCAACATTCTTGGTAGAGATGTAGTGTGGATGGATGAGCTATGCTTTTCACTGAATGATATGCACAATAGGCACCATTTAATAACAAATTATAGATATTTTACAATGTTACTTTAAGTTTTTAGCTGCTTTTATAAGACTAATTTACTATAACTAGATTTGATGATTATGTCAGTGGCCATTCTGTAATTAAGAGAATGGTAAGATACTAGTTGACATATTGTGTGTTCATATATATATATATATATATATATATATATATATACTACTGGCCATTAAAATTGCTACACCAGGAAGAAATGCAGATAACAAAATGATATTTATTGGACAAATATATTATACTAGAAATAACAAGTGATTAAATTTTCAAAAAATTTGGCTGGATAGATCATAAAAAATCAGTACCTAGAACAACCACCTCTGGCAGTAATAACAGCAGTTATACGTCTGGGCATTGAGTCAAACAGAGATTGGATTGCATGTACAGGTACAGATGCCCATGCAGCTTCAACACGATGCCACAGTTCATCAACCGTAATGACTGGCGTTTGGTGACGAGCCAGTCGCTCGGCAACCATTGACCAGACGTTTTCTATTGGTGAAAGATCTGGAGAACGAGCTGGCCAGGGCAACAGACGAACATGCTCCGTATCAAGGAAGGTCCGTACAATACCGGCAACATGCGGTTGGGCATTATCCGGCTGAAACGTAGGGTTTCGCAGGGCTCGAATAAAGGGTAGAGCCACGGGTCGTAACACACCAGAAATGTAACGTGCACTGTTCAAAGCACCGTCAATGCAAACAAGAGGTGACCGAGACGTGTATCCAATGGCACCCCATACCATCACGCCAGATGATGGGCCAGTATGACGATGACGAATGCACGCTGCCTGTGAGCGTTCACCACGATGCCGCCAAACACGGATGCGACCATCATGATGCTGTACACAGAACCTGGATTCATCTGAAAAGATGACGTCTCGCCATTCGTGTGCCCAGGTTCGTTGTGGATCGCTCTATTGAAGGCTCTCTTGTCTATGACGCAGCGTCAAGGGAAGCCGCAGCCATGGTCTCCGAGCTGAGAGTCCATGCTGCTGCAAACGTCGTCGAACTGTTCGTGCAGACACTTGTTGTCTTCCAAACGACCCCGTTTCTTGACTCACGGTTCGTGATGTGGTTGCACGATTCATTACGGCCATGCGGATAATATGCCTGTCTTCTCGGCTGCTAGTGATAGGTATCCGTTGATATCCCGCATAGCGTTCCGTATTACCGTCCTGAACCCATCGATTCCATATTCTGTTAACAGTCATTGGATCTCGACCGACGCGAGCAGCAATACTGCGATAAGATAAACCACAATCCCAGTACGATACAATTCGACCTTTATCAAAGTCAGAAACGTGCTGGTACGCATTTCTCCTTCTTACACGAGGCATCAGAACAACTTTTCACCAGGCAACAACGTTCAAATGCAATTGGTGTATGAGGAACCGGCTGAACAATTTCCTCATTTAAACACAATGTAGGTGTCGCTACTGGCGCCTGCTTTGTCTGAATGCGCAATTTTAATGGCCAGTAGTGTGTATATATATATATATATATATATATATATATATATATATATATATATATATATATAGTTTGTAAAATATGATTAAAATAAGCATCAATAATTATAAAATATTAGCATAGTTGTGTAAAGATGTCTCACGAAATCCTTGCCATTTTATTAAATAAAAATTTCTAAAATAAAAAAAAAATTATTGATAGTTGTGAAGAAAAGTGTATTCTTACGTATGGTCACAATAATTTTTTTTTAATTATTAGTCCAGAATATTTCACGAAACACAATACATTTATTTTATTTGTAAAAAATTAATTATTTTTTACAAATAAAATATTGTAAATAAAATAAATTAAAAGATTTTATTTTAATTATTTTAAATCTCACTGTAAATTATAATAATAAGAATATTGTATGGATTTTTTTTATTACGACTTGCTAATTTCTACGAAATATTTGTTTTAAAAATACGAGAAGCTATGACTCAGACAGTCCACTCCGGTGTTATTTTTCCAGTTTCTTACACTCAAAAAGGAATCGAGCATTACTGTTTACGCTAACCATTTTGTCTTCCCTTTAAAGACGAATGTCTGCATGGAATGTTTTTAAAAATATCTAGACTGTGGAAAAATTAATATCTATAAAAAACTCAATAAAAACAAAGGCAGGTGCTCTTAAATAGAAGAGGAACCAAGCTCAGAAACTGATTAGAGAAATTCTAGATCAGGAGTAAGTCATGTCGGTTTCAGCCACCTCCTATGGAAATAGTAAAAAGTATGCTTTTATTACTGTTTTATTGCATATTAAGATCTTGTAAAATTAGATAATTTTAATGAAAGAATAATTATAAGTTGGAATATAACGATAATAGATTATAAATTTTGCATATATTTTAAACTAATATTTTGAAAATATGTAAGGGTAAAGATTTTATTTTAAATGCAATTATAATAAACTTGGTAAGAGATTCGTTAAGAAAGTAGTAATGAATTATTTTAAGTGTAATAAAACTTGTAATTGTAGTAATAAGTTAAGTGTTGAATTGATGTATTATAATTCGTCATATTATTACAACTTAAATTATTGTTTTTAAATATCCTGTACAAACAATAAATATTTCAAGCTATTAAGTTACCAATTACAATTAAGTGTTATTAAGTAAGCAATTCTCCTTTTTTTTTATATAAAATTTGTTTTGAATAGCAGTTTAGAGTAATAAACTAATAATAGCAATATTTAATTAAAGAAAGATATATTGATATATCAAAGAAAAAATCGTAAATTATATTTTGCTAGCATATCCTGAATATTTTTCATACAGATTCTTATTAAAATATAAATAAATTAATCGAAGGGATGTGTTTCCGGAATTTTAATAATTTGAATCACTCTTTTTATGCTTAAAATTTAAAGAAAATACAAATTCATCATAATTTAAATTTTCTTAACATTTTAAAAAATTTTAATTTTCTAAAAAGTGTTAAGAAAATTTAAATTTCGATGAATATTAGTTAGCTTAGATATTGGAGAATTAATAAATTAATATTTGCTTGAGTAAATGCTTATTAGTTTATACATAAATGGTTTGAATACATTTTTTATTAAATTTTTTAAAAAAAAGAAATGTTCATAAATTTGAAACATATTCTTTAAAACATTTTCTAATTTTTTTGTGATGATAATTGCCTTAATAATATTAAATAGAAGCTTTGATTAATCTAAAAAGGAATCCTTTTCAGCAAATGTAAGTTTTATTAAAATCTATTTTAGCAGAAGACGAATTTTGAGGCAAAGAAATTTTGTATTGATTATCATAAACTTAAATGGATTATATATTTTTTCTTAATGCTTATGCTGAGTTTGAGGGCAAAAACTCTTATTAATTCATTAATGATAAATCACATAAATATATACTGATTTTCTATGGTATCTTTCATACTGTGACAGAAAATTTTTGCAATATGAATTTTCAAGAAATTTTGTTTTGTGAAGCAAAATTTCTCTTAGAAGAAATATTCGTTATTCTTTGAATATTTTTTACAAATGATACTAACTAAATCCCCGGAGAAAAGTTATCTGTTTTATTGCATTTATTTCAACGAAAGTTAATAAAAATGGTAAAAAAACAGCTATTAAAAATCTCATTTCAGACTTCACATTTTTTTAGAAAATTGAAGAATAGAATTTATTTTTTCTCTTTCCAAAATAAGGGATTCCTTAGAACTCATTGCATTGAAAAAATATGTATAGTTTATTTTATGCATATCTCTTAGGCTATTAATTTTTTAACCAGTAAGTTGAAAACATTTATTGATTAATCCAAAATTAATAAATGTTTAAACCTGTTTCTAAAAATGTTACTTTCTTCTACAAATTCTGCTTTTATTTTGTTACAAATACAATCAATGAATTACTGTTTTGTTAATCTTTAATATATATATTTATAATAAGTTTGTATTTTTTCATATTTTTTATTATGATGAATTTTTTGTATTAAGAAACTGTCGTCGTTAATGGATAAAAATTATTATTGCGAAACACAAAAAACATTTAGACAAATTTTGTGTTTATTTTTAAGGGATTTTAATATTTCTGTTATTTTTAATTATAAGATTATTACGTCGATATTAACAATGAATTAAACTAAGATTTTTTTAAGCGTTTGTCAAAATAGCCATTGTCTAATTCTATGTGAAGTAAATAATTTCTAATTAACTATTTAATCATACAATTTTGAATCTTTTAGTTTTCAAAATATATTTTGAAATACTTTGAAAAGTTATGTTTCCTATTATTATATAAATAAATTATAAATATTTTTATTCTATTATATAATATGTATATTGAATAATATGCATATTATTATATGATAATAAATGTATATTAAATAACAAACCACTGAATGAGATTGTGCTCGACATTATAACAAGATTACAAATATAAAAATTGAGATAGTTCAACATAATATGGATTTAGTGCTTGAAAATTTGGAATGCTTAATTAATACTGCATGAAAACCTCTTATACTGTAAATTATATATATATTACTTATATAGTAAATACGTAAATGGTAAGAAAAACATTTCTCAGTAGTTTAATATAGACAGATATGTAATTTAGTCAAAATAGAGCGTTTTGTGTAACGCATTTTTATTGCTTTCCTTTTATCGCTATTTCTTGTGAAAATTGTAGACATTGTATACAGATATAACAGCTCCACAGCTAGATTCCATACTATTAATAAGGTTATTGATCAGTGATCGTGTAATTTTCAAGTAGTGCATTTTTATTTCAAACAAACAAATTTAGCATATTATAATTTATGTGATATTGATTCGTACATTAATGTCAATATTCTTTTACTTTGTACATAAACATGTTTATGCCATAATCATATTATAATATCTTTACTATAGTCTCTTAATGCAAAAATAATTTTCCTATTTAAAGCAAAAATTGAAAAAATTATTTTAAATCAAAAATTTTGAAATGCGTGGGAAATATTTCATGTACATTTCAGCTCTAGTATTAAATAAAATAAATTATAAATTCCCGTTCAAATATACACAATTTTATAACTACAAAAGAGTTATAATAAAGATTATATGTTTATAACTAAGGAGTAAATGTATTAGTTTGATACTCATAAATTATAGTTAAAATTTAAGCAGATGATTTATAGTATAATTGATAAATGATATATAAATTGAGCTGTTTTATCATATCATAATAAAAATTAAGAAGTTAAGAAAACATTATTCTTTTTTAATTAGTTAATTTTCTTAGTATCACTGACATTAATATATTTAGTTAATGATAAATGTCAATATCTCATTCTAAAGAAAGTGTAATTGCATAAACTAGAAATACTAATGAATTAATAGTTATACTTTCATTAATTTTTATGAATAGGATGGAGTGTAAGAAGAAAAACTCGAACCTGTCTAGTTTGAAAAAAGATTTTCCTAACCTTGAAATGGACACTTTCATAACTGATTTTGAGAAATTTGGGGAATTATCCGTAAGTAGCACTTTTTAGTTTTATTAGTAACTTATTTCTCGTTATGAAAATAAAATCTTTATGTCTATACGTCTATACACAGCTATGTATATATGAACAGTTTTTTTTTTGCTCATAATTTTTTTAACTTAAAATTTTCTATTTCTAAATTCTTTTTTTACCACGTAAAAGTTTGTTTAAATTTCTATACATATTATTATATTACTTAAAGTTTTATCAAAATACATTGTGAAGCAAAAGTAAAAGAAGCAACAAAAAAAAAAAAAAATTAAATTGCACCTAATATAGTTCATAGAAAAAGTATAACCTTTTTAATTTTTACGAATTTTGACTTTTGTGCCTTTTTCATTTCAAAAAAGTAAATCCAGAAAATTCACTAAATCGAAAATTCAAACAATATCAAAAATTTTAAAAAATGGCACTTATTTATAATTTACAACTTAGAAAACAAAATCATAATATTAACATACTGATAAATATAGGACCAAGAGAATGAATTATCAATTATTTTATTTTTTTGAGTAAGTGAGAAACATCTTTGTAACTGCAAAGTAACATGTTTCATATTAGTAGCAAAGGTATTGTGAATCAACTAACTACAAATCTTCAGATTTAATGTAAATCCACAAGTATAAAAAAAGCTAGAAATATTTTTCTTTTTTTTTAACGTTTATATTTTGTTGTGTTGTGTTTTTTTTTTTTTTTTTTAACACGAATAGAGGAATTGTCTTCTTGAAAGCTGCAATAATTTTCCAAAACTGCTAAAACCAGGCAATGAAATATCTTCTGACAAGAAATATTATTTATTTTAGAATAATTCCAGAAATAAAGTTAATCCTTGGGCATTGTTAATTTTAAATTTCATTTTATCAACAAACATCTTATAATTTGTTTTTCACCTAATAATTTGTTTAGTTTATATTGTGATATTATAAAAGTTAATAATTATTATAAAAGTGAGCCAGCAGTTTTGCAGAAATTAAATCTATTATTTATATTAAAAATAAACAACCATGAATATTTATAATTTAATAGTAATTTTATTAGGAACTACTTAATAGAAACCAGCCTTGGAATACGAAATTTTTTGAAGTTAAAAGAATATAATTAAAGTAAAAATATATTTACACTTCATTAGTAAATAAACATATTTACATTACAATCACAAGTGTCTTAATTTGTGCGAAACTAATTTTGCAATATTTTGTTTTTATTTATGTAACAATAAGTGGAAAATATTTTTAGAAATTAAAAAACGTAATTTCATCATATAAATAAAAATATTGACTAAAAAGTGTATCAGTAATCACAAAAAATTCTAAGACAATAATTTCAGTAATAAGAGTAATAATAAGTTCAGTCATTCATAAAATAAAGGACAAATTTATGGTATAAGAGAAATTTATTCCTTTGTCTTCACAGATTTTTATGCAAGGCAGAATTAAAAGGGATGTAAAATTAGTAATGACGATTGAACTTTCTAATGGTTCTTGAAAGTAATCATTTTTAAACTCTCTCTTGGCCAAATATTTGCTAGATTTTAAAACATTAATAGAATCTAATGATTAATACACTTAAGATTCTAACAGCCAAATGTTAACTCATGGTTATCAATCGTTGATAAAGAGTTAACTTGAAATAAAATTCTTAAAACAAGTACCAATACTGATGCATGAGAATAAAAACAAAGAAAAGGACAAATTTTATATTATTGTATTTTTCTAATTATTTTCTTTAAATAGAAAACTACAGTAATATAAAATTTGATCTTTTAAATGCTATATTTTATGTTATAAAATTGTCTGTAAAAAGTCTAATTACTAGTATAATGTTTCAGTATGTATGTTTCGTGGAAAGCATTGAAAATATGAAGAGTATGGTGGCTTATATTAATAAAGGAGTTGGTTTTTCTGTTGCCGAAGAGAATTATTTCGCCAAAATTTCAGATTATGCAAGTATTGCGGTGATGAAAGCTGGTCCAGTGTTGGTTGTCAGTGTAAGCATAAGCTACCTTTTCAAAATTATGACATTTTGTTTGAATATGAGACTACATTTTACTTTATATAAAATATTTTATTTATAACATAAAGTTTGCAATTTTGTAAATTTAACATAGTAATCGAATAAGAGCAATGTTAACTATATGCGAAATAATGTGTCGCTTATAATGGACAGTGTTTCCTTTTTTTTTTTGAAGCATGAAAAATATTAACATATTTGTAATTCAAAATTAAAACATGACATTTTGTTAATTGGAAAATCTTAGTCAATAACGATAGGTACCTAAACTATGCAGGAGGTGATCGAGTATTACAATTTTAGAATAAATCTCCATATTTAATCCAAATTTTAAAATATTTAACCACGTTTATAGCTATGAGCACTTAAATTCATTACATATTTAAATTTCTTTTAATTTCTTAAAAATGAAGGTTTCATAATTAATTTTCACATTTTATTTTTTATCTTAACAATGGATTTCCCCTTAAAAAATTACGAAAATTAGGAGCAGGATGATTAATACATCATATAATTACTATTATTTAAAATTATTAATATGAGCAAGTTAAACTGTGGAAAAATGAAATACTTATAGATAAAAATTAAAATAAATTATTTATAACAGAAAACATTATCATGATAGTTTAATTTCTTGTAAAATACAATACAAATTAGTCATAAAATATTTTATAATTAATATGTGTCGTATTTTACAAGAAAAAAAATGTGATAGGGGAAAAAGATGTAATAGGAAATTATTTATTCTTAACGAATTATGTTAAATTTTCTTTAAACAATAACCGAAATAAAAATTCTTACTTTTATTCTTAATTTATTTGATTGTGAAGTAACTACTTCCTTTTAAAATTCGCTTCAGTGATGACCGATTAAATCACGGAAAGCTGTCAAAAAAGCATAAAGCTGATTATTTCATTCAAGTCCTTGATGTAAGTTCTGAATTTTAAAAACTTATTTTCCATTATAAATATTAATTTAATGTTTATTAATTAAATATTAATTAATTTAATGTTTTAAGATTTGGCTTATATCATTACCTAATGGGTTGAGAAATTATCATGGAGATCATGTAGTGAATCTGATTTGATTACAACCACTATGTGACTAAAAATAGTTTCTTATTGTCTAATATATGACTAAAAATAACGATGGATAATTTTTGCTTAGAAGTAATAGAACAGTTGGACTCAAAATATAAGGATAGATTATAAATTGTTTTAAAGTGTGATTAAAACTTAAGCCTTATACTTTATTCCTGTGAACTAGAATGATCTAATCAAATGGTATGATTTGTAGTCACTTTATATTAACTCAATTTAGTTATGCTGAAAGTATAATAATAATATTATATATTATCTATATAAAGTATAATAATAATATATATTATCTTTTAAAGAAATCAATTAACTCGAAATGAAGATGGAAAAAAACTTTAGATTTAAAACTATATTATGGACCATTATCTATTTTATGCGTCAATGAACTTTTAACTTTTGACAAAGTTATTTAAAGGATTTTTTGAATAAAAATATTATGTTTCAGTATGGATCTGGGCCTGTTTCATTGACAATTGCTTTTAATGATGTTATGAAACTACTAAAACGTGCTAAAGCAGTGGATCCAACTTTTTTGCTTCTTGGATCAAGTGCAGGAATAGGTAATACATTTTACTTTGTAATTGCAATTTAAATAGTAATAATGGAACATGCATGAAAAATATGAAAGCAACTATCAGAATCATCTGAAAGTAATTATTAGAATTAGCATTCTGTTAATGTAGCAAAGTTGAATTAAATAAACTATGTTACAATGCACAATTTTTATTATTAAAAACTTCATAACAAGGATTTAAATTGTGTATAATTATCTTCAGTTCTTTAGACTACTAAATAAATTTAAATTAAAAAAATTTAAATGTGCCCCGAATTATTACACAAGGAACATAAATTAATGATATTTTAGTATATTGATGATAAAGAATTCTGTGATGAATTTTAATTTAATTCAATTTATATCTATCTCAAATGGTCATTTACAATGGTGTCAAATGATCAAATATTCACTTACATATTATGTACATACAAACTTAAATATTGAGTTAGTATTGCTTAAGTTTGTCATAAAAGGAATAAAAGAGAAAAGTCTGTTCAATCAGATAAGAGTTTTTAAATGAAAATATTACCTAATTAAATGTAGTGTAATAAGTGAATGTGCAATAACGTGACATCAATGTAATAATCATAAAGATATAACATTATATGAAATGTTAATAGCGATTTTTTTCCTAGAATTAAGTACAAGATCTCTATGGAAATTAGAATAAAATTCTTAAAAACATTGAATTTTTTATTTTCAGAATTTATTACTTTGTCTATCAAAAAAATCTAAGTAACAAATGTTTGTATATGTACATTATTTAAAAATATATATATTGAATAAAATTATCCTCAATAATATTGTGTCACATGTAAATTACAAAAACCTGCAAAAATAAGGTATATGCAGAGTGTTATAAAATTATAACAGCATTCAAAATACCCCTCATTTTCACAGTACATTGCACAAAATGAATTATTTTAAAAGATTGAAGCAATTTAAAAAGTTATATTTTCTCAATAAATATTAAATTAAATATTAAATGCATATTAAATATTAAAGGATAATATTAAATAAATGATAATTAATATTTCGCGTAATTTAATTAAATATTAAATGAAAAAATAATTTAATTTTCCCCAGTAGAATAATTTTGAGATTTCTGTACTACATAAGTATAAAACCACTTATATTTTTTAATCAAAACTTTTGGAGTCTTGAAAACCATTTTACTGTTTCTTTCAATACAGCCAAAAAAATGTAACTTTGCATATCAAAAAAAGCAAAAGAAAATATAAAAATTTAATTTAGTTTTTGCATATGAAAAAATTCACAAAGCTATAGAAGAAAGATATGCCTAAAAAAAGTTAGAAAAATTGATTTCATAAAGAATCGTGAAAATCGTAAAAGGGAAATAATCGTAAACGATTTCCTTAAGAATTCGAAAACTGCAATTTATGATGTGTTTTAAGTAAAAAAAATATAGAAAATATATAAGTATTAGGATGAAGAGAAAGTTATCAAACTGCAATAACTGACAATTTTCCAAGTTTGCAACGTAAGAGAAAACTTGTCAATTTAAATATAAACACATCAGATAGTGAAATTATCTGGCATACAAAAGTCTGCTTCAAGTGAAGACCAAATTTAGAAAGTTGTTCTTTAAAAGTAAAAATAAAAACCAAAATTGCGAAAATATCCTAAAGAGTAGATGAAAATGGATTACGAGGTCATGATCAGTGATGATATTTGAAAACAAAAATTACTTTTTACCGATGAAATAAATCTTAAATTGGATGTTTAGATAGCAATATTTACAGCTTGCCATATCAAAAGGACACATCTAAAGCCTCTTTGATTCTATGCCTGAGAAGTGTGGCAGCGGTTACAGTCGAGAATGATGGTCACACTAATTATTGACTTGTCATGATTGACACTTCACAAGAATCTGTAATTTCAATCATTGAATCTTTATATAACATATTATACACTAAATAAATTCTACTGTGATTACTCTGGCAGTTCTTGCTGTTACATTTTGGATGAAGTTATAGATTAATGGGGCAAAATTTCAAAACCCTTCCTTGCATATTTCAATAAAAATGGAATATTTGAAGTTAATTTGAAAAATGATAAGCCTTCAGAATTTTTGAAAATGTTGATAAAGTATTTAATATTTTTAAATATATCTTAAAAATACCATGCATATATAAGGTAAATAATAAAGTTCTTGCCATTTTTAATGACCCAAAAGAACATGACCGACAGAAAGTGTAGCCTATTTTTAGTCCTCGAAGTAATCACCATCGACATCTAGCACCTTCAGCAAATGTATCTTCAGTTGTGCAAGCCCCTTGAGGTATAACTCAGGAGTTTTGGACGCAATAAATGTTCGTGAGAGCTTAGCGCAAGATTCATTCATTGGTGAAGGATTTTCCATGAAGAGTGGAAGAGATGGTAATCTGATAGTGCAAGGTCAGGTAAGTAAGGAGGAAATTACAAAGTCTCCCAAAAAGTCGCTGTATGGTCTTCTTCGTCACCCGCGCTACATGTGGTTTCACGTTATCGGACAAGAAAAGTACACTCTTGCGAATAATCAGTGCTAGTGTCTTCTGTTGCAATGCCAGTTGCACACGTTCCAATTGCTGCGAGTAAATGTGCACAATGACCGTTTGATCCGTTCGAAATAGCTCATAGTGAACCAGTTGACGACTAGTCCATCAGAGGGACTTCCAATGCGAGTTTCATTTCAGTGGGTCAAATCTCCCTACCTGAATTTGTGAGACCAATATCTTGCCGTGCGTTCAGGGACAGCACTATCTCTATACGCTTGACATATTCGGCCACTTGATGCAGCAGCTGATAAGCCCACTTTTGAAATCAAAAAGCAAACAATGCAGAACGAGCTCCTTAAACAAGTCCATTTATCTTCGCTACTGTATGAGTTACGATTGATGAATGTGCGCAGTGGTCTTGCTTTTATAACAACTGGTATTCTTACTTTAGACTAACCGGTGTTTCAACCATGTCATACTCTAATTTTCATGCTTATTCTTCTTTCATTAAATGGTAACGGGAAAGTGTTACGAATTTCCTTCTTTACCTTGTATTTGTTTTATCTATTCTAATCAATTTAATTTAATTTATGGTGATTCATATTATGCATAATAAAATTCATAAACAATAATGGTTCTGTAATTTTATAACATACCGTTTCTCTTTCTCGAAATTATTCTGACGAAATAACGCTACTGACAAGTATTATTCTATAAACAAAATAAGATACAAAGATTTTATTATGAAAATGTTCAGACATCTGTAATTTATCATACTATTTAATTTTGATGTTATATGTAAATTAAAGGATTTAGCTATATAAAATTAAAGAATATACCAATAAAGTTATAAGAATATTGATTTAAAAGATATTTTTTTTAACTAAAGAATTTGAATAAAAATTTTAAAAGGTAACTTAAGAAAATTTTCTTGTTTATTATAAACTTAATTTAATGTGTTGCAAGATGCAACACATTACAAAATAAAATAATTTATATTATAATGTGTTTTTAAATTTCTGAATACATTTTCAAAGGATTATCATGTGAAGGGAATTGCTTTTTTTTTTTTTTTTTTTTACCAGATAATCATTTTGTCTAAAATTCATCTATTACATGAATGTAGTTTATCCTTATTTTAAAATCATTATTTAAAAAAGTTATACAATTTTTTTCTCTTAAACCTAGTTACTAATACTAGTAACTAGGTTTAAGAGTAGGTTTAGGTTGTACTAGGTTTTCTGGCATTTAAATTTTTCTTGCAAATAATTATTATTAAATCATTTTAATATTATTACACTGTACCCAAGGATATTTTATGCAGATATTCTTTAGAGAAAGCTTATTGTAAACATTAGGAAATATATTCAAAGTATACTTTCAGCAAATGCAAATGGTTCATATTTTTTATTCTAAAGTACCTGTTGTGCATCTCCACTCTCTCTCGAAAACGTTTTCTGAGAAAAATAATTCTTCAAAAAGTTAATTTATTGATGAGCTAAGAGTAGAAGTGCTTATTAACTAAATTACTAAAATATTGTTAACCATTTCGAAAGAAATATCATTAACTTGAAAAATTATTATATGAAAATGGAATTTAGTTTTTCTATATTAAATTTAACTTCGAATCGCTCTTAGTGTACTATCTTCCTTCGTTTGTATAATTATTTTTAAAAACAAATCCCAAATCTCGTAGCAAGTGTAAAAATTCAGATTTTTAAGAAGATACTTCAAAGCAAAATTAACAAGAAAGTATAGAGCATTATATTAGTTTGGGGAAAAAGTAATCCATTATTTTTTCGGTAGACGTCTGTAGTGATCGATATGTCGGGAGGTATCTATCAAACAATTTCAGATTTATGCTCGTTGGAAAGGTGACATTGGACACTAAAATATCCTCTTGCGGTTTTTTTGTTTGATTAATTCAGTTACGAGTACAAGGTTTTAAAAATGGAAGACAACAAACAGAAAATTCGTTTTCGTTTTTCTCTTGTAACGGCGAGAAAGATAGCCGGGTGGCTAAAATTGTGAAAGATGTTTATCGTCCTATATAAGAAAGTAACAACCAGTTACGTACAATTTTTGTTTCGTCGATTCTATTCGGGTATTTTTGATGTTAGAGATACACCTCGCATGTGGATACAGCATCGTCGAAAATGTCTATAAAATATCAAAAATGATTGAAGTTAACCGCATGTCAGCAGTCGTAACGCGCAAGACCTAAAAATCTACATGAAAGCTGTTTTAAACCTTTTTATAAAGTGAATCCAAAAGAAGTTACATAATGTTCACGTAAAAATAATGGATTTCTTTTTCCCCAACGTAATATATTTTTTTAATTTTAATTCATATATTCAATAAAATGCTTTTTTTTATTTCAGCTAAAGATTTAGTAAAAGCAATATTTTTTTTTAACTTATAATCAAATTTTACAGAATTTTCCCTCCTAGTTTATAATTACTATAAACTTTCAAATTATTTTAAACTGAACTTTTAGTAAATCTTCAAATATGTTCTTCAAATTTTTATGAGGTTTTCGCTACTAACTAGAGAAATAATGCAAGAAAGTATGCTAGTTTCTTCTCCAGATAGTATGTAAACTTAACAAATACTTTTCTTTGTTTATAAATGTTTAACTTGTTTGATATATTTTAATTTTTATGCTTATTTCCAACACATAATTAACTTGGTCAGTTTTTTTATTCTTGGTTATTAAAGGGTGGATATATATCTTTTAACTATCAAAAGAATGAATTAAGTTAGGCAAAGTATGATTATAGTAGAAATAATTTCATTTTAGGAATCCAGCTTGGCAGCGTGGTCATCACTACTGTTGCTTTGAGCACTTCTGGTCAAGAACTGGTAAGGAAAGGAATCAAAAACTTAAACCAACTAAGCTTCATATTGGCGATATTTATTCTAATTTTTATAGATTCTTAAAACTTAAAAACTTGATATTCTAATACTATTTAAACCTAAATATTCCCCTATAATATTTCTCTGAAAATATAGTTTAATGATGTTCTTATAAGAAATATATTTTATAAAACATACCATATAGGAATATCACCCTTTATTTGTAAATGGTCAAATTAAAACTAACAGTATGATTTTAAATATTCTTAATTTTAAACTGAATTTAATAGTATAATATGAAATTAATTGTGTGTGTAAATAATTTCAAATAAAGGATAATATTTCTTATCGCAATCTTTATAAAAAGTAATTTAAATTTCATGTCGAGATAAAAATCAAGAGAAATTCATTTACTTATTTATTTTATTGTTTACATTATTTTGAAATACTATAGTTAGAAATTCTAGAAGTAAATCATTATTTAGTATCTCAGTATGTTGCAATATGATACAAATGTCACGTAAAAAATCAAAAATCAACACTTGAGAGTTTTACAATATACACATTTACATATACTCAAATATTAGGAGATGAAAGAAATAACTGCCAAAAATTGTGACTCAAAAAAAAAATTACTGAGAGACTTATGATTATAAATCTATTTTATGAAGAAAAATACACAGTTTGGCGTAACTAGTCTGAAATGAAGTGATATACTTATCATGATTTATCATTCAAATATTATTATGATTCCTATATTACTCATTTCAACTTAAGTGAACTTAATTCATAATAAAATCATATACTCATTTCAACTTAAGTGAACTTAATTCATAATAAAATCATATTTTTCAGCAATTTTCAAATTAACTTTTTTAACAGAATTCGGAAATTTATTTTTGACTTTATATGGAATATGTTTAGTTATACGTTTTTTACACAATGTTTGAACTATATATTATGACTAGGACCGTGCACCATGCAAAAACTAAAATAAATAACTACAAATAATTTCCTTCATGTGCTAAACGAAGAATTAATTAGAAAATCAGATAAAATACATAAATGCGAGAGTTTAAAAGTTCATTAATTTTTTATTTTTGCCAAAATTCATTCAGCAGTTCCTTCATTTTTTTAAAGCTCATGAAATTTTAAATGGGTAATTTCTTTTGTAAAAAAATTTTTAAAATTATTTTAAACTTATAAAATGACTAGCAAATTATTTTTGTGAAATTTACTACGAGGTAACAAAATTTTTTTAATTAAAAAATTTGATGGGAACCAAATCAAGTGTTCACAGAAATAAGATTAAGTCAATGCAATACGTTACTGACTACCGATTTCTCCCGACTGCAGCTGCTAAACACAGCGAACCGCCGCTTAGTTTTGAACCAGGGCCAAGGGACATTGTCGATATCTGAGCTTATCCACATCCCCCCTCCCCCAATAATTAAGACATTGGATTAAGAGACAATGGAGTAAAACATTAGATGCTCTATTTTATTGCTTCTGAAGCTCATAGTTATTAAATTCCTGATTTGTAATAACAGTACAAATGAAAAAAAATTTTTTTTTTTATTTTTCCATGTTTTGATTTTTTGAGAAAATGACATTCTACTGCTGACAAAATTTCATTCAGAAATGATGAATGTCACACAAATCTGTAAAAGTAGTTTTCAATTATTAACTTGTCCTATAAAAGGAACATCCTGATAGCTTAAAAATATAAATTAAAACCAGCTTCACTGTATGCAGTATAACGTAAGATATCTAGATGTTTTGCTTAAGATATATCAAAATTTGATTTTATAAGTAACTACCTAATTCATTATTATTAGATTTTTCCTCACTACATACCATAAATTTTTCAAAAACACACCACACAGGTTTTTGTCAATTTTTGTTACTTTGTAATGAAGGAGGAATGGAATTGCAATATACAAAGCTCACATCAAACTTTCAAGCTACCACAAGCTTAAAATATATTATGAACTGTCTTTCTGAAGAGTTCCTTGACATAATTTTTCTTTTTTAATTATATATTTAACACACTAAGTAAAAATTCAACACTATGAACAGATACACTGAAAGTGATGAGAATTATCCAAAAGAGAAAGCAGATCAACGAACAATAAAAAGCTTTCATTAACATCTTAGAAAAAGAATTAAATATATGCTCACTCACGTATATTATATATATATAGACTGGGTATGTCTAGGTACAACTGTAAATAGCAATTTTTTTTATCCAAAATCCAAGCTCACTCCGAAGTTCAGTAAGAAGTCTTTTATCCTGATATCATCGCAAACAGAATTGTCTGCGCTATTGAAAATTTTTTTAACCTACACCATGTGTTTAATTTCATTAATGAATAAGTGCCTTGATCAGTATTCATACTAGCATTAAGTTTTACTTATTTCACAAAATGTTGACGAAAAGGGCATTCAGGATCACAACTATATTTCCTTAACCCACCCTTTTTAAAGTCATTCTGGGGAAACAATACCACCATAGAATGTGTTACATTCACTTCTTATATATTCTTTCCACAGTCAATGTACCGTATACGCATGTAAGAACCTGTTGGCTCTGATTCGTCCGGAATGCTCAGCTCTTCGGCATACTCGTCTATTTCCTTAAATGTATGGGATATTGGCGTTTTAGCATTCTTTCTATATTAACTCTTCCTCCTTCATAAAAAAATCGCAATTATTGTGCTCAACAGAGTATTTTGCTATTACTATTTATTCTAATTATGTATTGCTTCACATTCTTGAGAATAGGATGTGTTTTGCAAAACTTGGCGAAATGTGATACGCTGTAATTTGAATATTCATAAGAAAATACATTAATGGCAATTTTCACTATAACGTAATGCATATAATAAAGAATTTTATTTCGTCAGTAACAATTGAGTACTTATATTTGCTATGTATATTTTTTTTATCTCTTATCTCTATAGGCTGTTCCAAGAAAAACAGTTCAATGTTCATTTGATTTGGATGAAAACATTTGCAAGCAATTCAAAAAAGTTGCAGATAAATATATAGATCATTTTCCAGTGTATTTGGGGAAAATAATGAGTTCTGAGGACTTTTGTGATGGTAAGCAGTTTTATAACAAGTTTATTTAACACTTAACTATCACATTTATGGAAGGAACTATTTTCAGTTTTATTGGAAAAAAAAGGATATAAATGATAATTTTGAGTCTGCTATATCTGTATACATTTTCACATTTCATATTTAATATATGTATATAGTATATATTCAACAAAATTTCAAAATTTAAATATAAGAATTTTTTATCTTCCTGCTTAACCTTGAAGTTAATTTATTGTAGAATATGAAACAATAGAGAGTAAGAGAATGCACTGATGATATGCATTAACATAAATTATCCATTATTTTAATATTTGTCATTTTATTTGTTCATTATCACTATCAATTATTTGTTATCATTCTTCTTAAACACTTTTCCCTTGAAATTTTGATAGCGTGAACAACTGAAAGAGTTTCTAAACTTATAAAATGTATAACAGTTAAGCATTAAACTGCATAGTATTGATCTTCAAAATTTGCACGATTTTATTAATAAGTTAGTTACTTCCCAAACCAGTCATTATATTTCTTATATTTGATAATAGTATGAATTTTTACATTTGTTTCTTAACTACACTAAAATTTTAACTAGGAAATTAATTAATTTCTTTTGAAACTGTAAAAGCTTTGTAAAATAGTAATCCCTTATTATATATTATGTGAAGAAAAATGCATTAAACGTGTAGAACACTGGTATTTCAAATATCAAAATTTATCCTTTTACTCACTTTTAAATGCAAAAGAATATTTTCGAAGCCGATAAATTATTTTTAATTCTTTAGAGAATACTAGCATAGTTTGTAGCCACAGAATTCCAATGTGTGGAAACTAGCTTTTGAAAAAAAGATAAATAAAGGCTATAGAAGAGGGCTATGTGATTCCCAGTGAACTATTATTGGAAATTCAAAACAGAATTTCTATTTTATTCAAACAGCCTATTTGATTAGTTTATTTTATAAATGGAAGAAAGAAAATAACAGCATAAGTGTGTCTTTACAGTTTGAGTTAGGTTTTTTGACTGAAAATTTTTTTTCCTCTCTTTATCATTAATTTCTTATGTGACCCATCAAATAATATCTCATACATCTTGATTAAGATTGATAAATAAATAAGATTTGAAGACAAGAGCATTTTTTTTTGTTGATAAAAACCTGAAAATATGCTTAAAACTTTTTTTCTTTTCTTTATAAAATATCAATGTTTTTTTTTATAATTTATGACTAGTTTTGATATCAAAGAATTACTATACTCTTGTGAGACATTTACATTAATGAATATAATTTTCTACTTTGTTTATAGATTTTATAACACAATTAATGACTAAAACACAATTATTAAATTAATTTATAACGTAATTAATGACTTAAAGCATATATTTTTAGATGGAACTATTCACGATTATGATAAACAGGAGAAGATTACTTATTTACGAAATTTGAAAAATATCGGCATCATACACTTCAACTTGGTTTCAGAAACATTTGCTTGTATCTGTCAAAAGTATGGTTTTAAAGGTAAGTTTAAAGAGTACATAATTATTTTAAAAGAATGTGAGATAATTCGATAGATTTAATGTATATGAAGTAAAGTAAATTTTAATATATCTTAAAATTTATTTTATTTGAACTGTGGGGATTAAGTTTTTCGATCTATATTATTATTGTAAAACATTTATGATAATAAAACTGTTATTTAAATAATCGAGTATAAAATTGCATCTTATACATATATTACAGAACTGAAAATAATTATTTCTTTTTAAATTTATACTTACAGTAAATTGTAACATAACACAAAGGAAAATTAGTCGTTTACATAGACAGGTTGATCAAGCTTGAATGTTGAAAAGAGTTTTATATTTTAAAAAGTTGATTAATTTTAATCCTCAGAAAAATAGAACTGGAGTCAATTTTTTTGCGTGGATTAAACTTAGAATTAAACCATAAAAAAGAAGAAAAACAACTTAATTATCAAAATTACAAACAAGGCAATAATTATTTTAATGATTTAGAAACTTATATTTTTCAAGTTTTTTTTTATTACTTTAAACTTATGTTTTTCAAGAGCTATTTTGAAAAAGTTAGCTCAATAACATTAATAAATAATCATAAATGTCCCATTTTGATCAATCCTTGTTCATAAAATGTTACAAGCACACATTTTAAACAATTTCATCTAAGAATTTTGGAGATTAAAACTGAATTTGGTTCTAGGCTAGACTTACTTTTTTTAGGAGATATTTGCTGTTATTTTTGTTAGTTATTGGTGAATTATATAAGAATGATAAAAAGTTATATATAAATATATATTATTTTTTTAAAAATACTTTAACATAAGTTTTCTTTAAATAATTTACTGCTCTAAAGGAAGTTTTACGATTTAAATTTCCTTTGATTTTTCTGATTCGCTTGAGTTTTTTAAAAGGCAGGCATTATTAGAAAAAGAGATATTTTTTTCACTCTCTAAAATGGAAAAAGAAACTGAAATCTAGAAAGTAAAGTATCTCTAATATTGTATAATGATCTAATTAAATGAAACCAATGATTACAAACTTCTCACTTACTTGTTTTATGTCGTATTTGCATATTTCACAAGTGTTTTAGCCGAATTTCGATTAAAAGTAAAGATATTTTCGTGCTTCAATCTATTGCAATTACACTGGTGGCCATCTTAAATGTAACACCGAGAAGGAAGCATGCAAATAACATGAAGCTTACACCATGCATTAGCAGAGGTGAGGTATGTAAATGATTAGAACTTCAACGCAGACGAAAATGACTGACCCTTGTGGCGCCACTTCATAGCTCTAATTAAGGCCTGGAGATTTCGAAGATTTAAAGTTCGTCAACTGTGTTTTTCTTGTGGTTTTTTTTTAAAGATCAACTATGTCTCGTAGAAAACAGCGATCATTTTTTGATCAAGTATCCGAGTTCGACAGAGGAAAGTTAGTGGCCTACCCAGATTGTGAATAATCTTTCAGGGAAATCGATAATCGTATTGTACGAAACCAAACAATTTTAATGCGGATATGTGATCGTTGGATGGAGGAGGGCACTGCTGACCGACGGGTTCGACCGCATCCACCACAGTGCACCACATCAAGTGATGACAGGCAAATTGTGCACTTGACAGTGAAGGCTCGGTCTGCCACATCACGAACTATAGCACAGCACATTCAGTCTGTAAGGCGTCATCCAGTGTCTGCACGTACCATTTGATGCAATTTACAGCAGAGTGGTTTGTCCACAAGACGTCCATTACTTCGTCTACCTTTGACTCAGAGCCACAGACGTCTAGGCCACCAATGATGTGATGGAAGAAGGTTGTGGACGGCAGAATGGAATGAAATTGTCCTCACTGACGAGTCATGCTTCTATATGCAACACCACGATGGTCGCATTTGAATCTGGAGACACCGTGGAGAGAGAATGATGAACAGCTGCCTTATGCTCCATCACATTGGTCCTGTACCGGGTGTTATGGTATGGGGCGGTATTGTATATCACTCTCACTCTCTAGTATGCATTTCCGGTACTTTGAACTATACATTACCGAGGTGTTGTAGCTAGTTGTACTTTCTTACCTTCAGTCACCGTTTGCAGTCGATTGGAAAGTCTGTAAGACCTCCATTGCTTCATTTACCTTTGACTCAAAACCACAAGCGTTTGCACCTCCAATGATGCAATCAACGACAGCGATAGCAACGGAATGGAACAGCATTTGCTTTATTGACGATTTTGCTTTTGCTTGCAAAACCATGTTGATCAGACTAGTGTTTAGAAAAGACACCGTTATGAGAGACTGCTCCATATATTGGTTATGCATCCGGTATCATGGTTAGGTGGTGATGTTGGATTTCACTCCCTCATTTCTGTATTAATTCCAATATTACTAGTACACTGAACACTATATCTTTGAAGTGTTGTAACTCGTAGATATCAGCTTTAGTTGTAGCCCCTACAGCATATGCCATCAGCCATATTCCAACAGGATAAGGCATCATCACACATGGCAAGCAATGTTCAAGAGATTTTTAATCGTCAGGTTTAATTGCTTCCTTTGTTTGTTTCTTTTCTCTGTCTAACGGCAATAGAAAAAATGTGGTCCATTCTTGCATAACATCTGGCTTGATTCTAAGCTGAGTCATTTGCTGCTGGTATAGCGAATAATGGCGGCGATACTGATTTTGTTACTATCCAACTTCACAAGAGACTATAATTTCAATAATTTTATTTTTGTGTGTGTATAAAGTATTATCCACCGAAATGTGTTCCATTCCTCTGTTCTTTGAATTTTAGTAGCCAGCAATTTTCTATGAATCTTCAGTATTAAGCCTATACTACAGTATATGTTTTGTGAATTCTTACTTAAGGACCATTTGATTTGAAATTTTTGAGTTTAACTTTGACTCATCATTTTCAAAATTAAATATCATTTTCCCCTATGTAAATTTGTTTAAATGCTTTTTTATATATATCATGTTTCACATACATTGAAAGCTTCATTCAAAGAATTTCCTTTACTTTTTAGTTGCGTATTTATATTAACTCTTAATTTTAAAAAGCACACATTACTTTCCAAAACGTAATTAATTTATAACAATCGAATTCCTTAGTTAAAAAAAATTATTTGAAGGTACAAATATTCATACTACTTTGAGAGAATGTTAGTTGTTAAGTAATTCAATTCTTCTGTGCCTTAATTTTCTAATGCTGTATGGAAAATTTGTATTTTGCAGCTGGAATCATCTGCGTTACTTTGACTGATGGTCTCAAGGATGATCAAATGCCATTTCCAATAAGCACCATGGAAATTTTTAAAAATCGAGTCTACTATTTGGCTTCCCTTTATTTGAAACAAAAGCTGGAGGAAAAGATGTAAAAGGAAGTTAATATTAGAACAGCTATTCAATCGCATTATATTAGAATATTAGAGCAGCTATTCAATCGCATTATATTAGAATATTAGAACAGCTATTCAATCGCATTATATTAGAATATTAGAACTGCTATTTAATCGCATTATATTAGAATATTAGAACAGCTATTTAGTCGCATTATATTAGAATATTAGAACAGCTATTTAGTGGCATTATATTAGAATATTAGAACAGCTATTCAATCGCATTATATTAGAATATTAGAACAGCTATTTAATCGCATTATATTAGAATATTAGAACAGCTATTCAATCGCATTATATTAGAATATTAGAACAGCTATTTAATCGCAAAAAAGCTGCCTCAAGTGCCTTAAATTGTAACAATTTTTTGTAACAATTGTAACTGCCTAAACAGCCTTAAATTGTAATACTTTTAAATTTTAATCAATAAATCAATAAGCAATGCAACTTTGTTGTTTTATATGTTATTGTTTTTTAATTACCTGTCTAAGCATATAATATTATTGCTGAAACCAATGTTTTATTAATTTGTCTTATGAGGCATATTACTTATTGAGATCTTCTATATTATACACATTAATACTTTCAGTTATGGAGAGAAATGATCGTGTTGAGTAACAAACAGTTAAAAAGAATGTGTGTTTTTGTGTGAAAAATTAAATGAGAGAGATTGAATGATTGTGTGTGTGAGAGAGGGACAAAATGTATAAATATAAAAGTGTCAGTGAGAAAGTAGCATCAATAAAATTGATATAGCAAGTATAAATGTGATGATGGAAGGGAAAAAGTATTAATGAGTTGATGGAAATAAAGTAACCTCATTGGTCTGAATTATTAACTATTTTATCTTAAAAAATACGCATATATCAAATAAAATTTATATCAAATTACTTTATTTAAAATTTAATTTTTTGCATTTATTTCCAAACAATGTCTGCATTTCTCTCTCATTTCATTTTCTTCTCATAGTTATTTCACAGTCACCGCTAAAAACGAAAATAGAACATGCCAGTTTAAACTAAAAATTGTTAAAAAATTTAAATATTTACCATCAAATTTTTAAAAAATATCATATTTATTTTAAAATTTCAAATGTATTTTAAGTAACTTACCTCACTGGAAAAACTCTCATTTCTATTTTTATTCATGTAAGCCAACAGATACATTTAGCGTCTTGTTAACTATGCAGACAAATTTAAAAGATATTAATTTGACCACAAGCATTTTTAACATTGCTAGAAGCTTATTAATTATGTTTATAATGTTTAATATGGGGAAAGAGACATAATTTCAATGTAAAGTAGTTTAATATTGAATACAATGATTTGGTTGTTCAAGTTTGATTAAAGAAATATTGGTAAGATGAGACAAAATATTTCATGTCTCAGAAGCATCAAATAAATTTTTGACGAATAGGTGGAGTTTTTGTTTCAATCGCTCATGGATTCGATTTCCATTTCGGGTATCGTTGCTTGTAGTAGTCCAGAGTTGATTTTAAACAAAAAATCCGCAGCCGAATCGTCCCACGTGCTCAAAAAGTTATTGTAGGGCGACAACCAGTCTCCAGTAAACTTTTAATGATTTTAGCTAAGGCATAAACATGCGTGAATATTAATACATCATTATTGATCCCTAAAAATAAAAGTAAAAATTTTATATAATTGTTCTTACTGAATTCGTTACGTAAGTAAATCATCATGTGGCTCTTTGTAAATAATTTAATGGTTACCAGAGAATATAATTATTATTGAAATTTTCATTTAAAAGTCTGGAGAATTATAATACAAATTCAAAAGATTAGAAGCTAGAGAAAATTCTAATACTTGTGTTTTTAAACAAGAAACTTTCCTAAGATTCGGTGAAATCTGAATATTACATTTTTACTAACAAGAATAATTGTATCATAGTAATGGTAGATGGCAGCACTTAAAAATATGAAAAATCAATATTTGCATGGATGGAAAATAAGAAGCTTAAGTTTTAAATTTAATAAATCAAAGCTAATCCAAAAGCACAGTACTAAAAACTAATAATTATATGTTATATTGATATTTAAATATAAGTTATGACTATTTTGACTCATCAATATTTACATAGATGACTGAATTTAAAGAAGTAATTAAGTTCAGGTCACACATATATATATATAGTCAATATAGATCTCTCAGGTGAAAAAATGTTTCAGGACATTCATAAAATAAGTGTCTTTGTAATTTCTTATCATTAGAAATACCAAATAATTATGGCCTAAAAATTTACGTTAATTTAAAATTATTAGTAATAAATTTTTTTTAATATCAAATAGTTTCTGAGAGATATTTTTTCATCACATAAAAGCTTGTAATTAAAAATTGTTGTAACTTATAGAGAAAAAGAATAATTTGATAGTATCCTGTATAAAAGGATTATTATTATTTAAGGATACTATAAAATTATTCTTTTTCTCTATAACTATCTGCATATATAATGAGACATTGCACAAAAATGATTTGTGATAGCATCTTTTTAATCGTACGAACTTAAAATAGAAATAAATATTTAAACGTATATTTGTTCCTCACTTAAATAGAAACATAGATACAGGATTTTTAGCATTATAATAATTTTTATAATACACTTCTCAAAAAAGTAATATTTAAATAAAGTTTCAATGAATTGAGCTTTATATTTTAACATTATTATGCCGAAAACGATTTTATATACACTACTGGCCATTAAAATTGCTACACCAAGAAGGCGACATGCTACAGACAAGAAATTTATACGAAAAGAAGAAGGTGCTGTGATATGCAAATGATTAGCTTTTCATCGCATTCAGACAAAGTAGGCGCCAGTAGCGACACCTACATTGTGTTTAAATGAGGAAATTGTTCAATCGGTTCCTCATACACCAATTGCATTTGAACGTTGTTGCCTGGTGAAAAGTTGTTGTGATGCCTCGAGTAAGAAGGAAAAATGCGTACCAGCACGTTTCTGACTTTGATAAAGGTCGAATTGTAGCGTACCGGGATTGCGGTTTATCTTATCGCAGTATTGCTGCTCGCGTCTGTCGAGATCCAATGACTGTTAGCAGAATATGGAATCGATGGGTTCAGGACGGTAATACGGAACGCCATGCGGGATCTCAACGGCCACCTATCACTAGCAGCCGAGAAGACAGGCATATTATCCGCATGGCCGTAATGGATCGTGCAACCACGTCACGAGCCGTGAGTCAAGAAACGGGGTTGTTTGGAAGACAACAAGTGTCTGCACGAACAGTTCGACGACATTTGCAGCAGCATGGACTCTCAGCTCGGAGACCATGGCTGCGGCTTCCCTTGACGCTGCGTCATAGACAATGGCTTCTTCAATGGTGTGATCAACGAAGAAACTGGGCGCACGAATGGCGAGACGTCATCTTTTCAGATGAATCCAGGTTCTGTGTACAGCATCATGATGGTCGCATCCGTGTTTGGCAACATCGTGGTGAACGCACATTTGCAGCGTGCATTCGTTATCGTCATACTGGCCCATCACCTGGCGTGACGGTATGGGAAGCCATTTGATACACGTCTCGGTCACCTCTTGTTCGCATTGACGGTGCTTTGAACAGTGCACGTTACATTTCTGGTGTGTTACGATCAGTGGGTGTATCCTTTATTCGAGCCCTGCGAAACCCTACGTTTCAGCAGGATAATGACCGACCGTATGTTGCCGGTATTGTACGTACCTTCCTTGATACGGAACATGTTCGGCTGTTGCCCTGGCCAGCACGTTCTCCAGATCTTTCACCAACAGAAAACGTCTGGTCAATGGTTTCCGAGCGACTGGCTCGTCACCAAACGCCAGTCACTACTGTTGATGAACTGTGGCATCATGTTGAAGCTGCATGGGCATCTGTACCTGTACATGCAATCCAATCTCTGTTTGACTCAATGCCCAGGCGTATAACTGCAGTTATTACTGCCAGAGGTGGTTGTTCTGGGTACTGATTTCTCAGGATCTATCAAGCCAAATTTTTTGAAAATTTAATTACTTGTTATTTCTAGTATAATATATTTGTCCAATAAATATAATTTTGTTATTAGTATTTCTTCCTGGTGTAGCAATTTTAATGGCCAGTAGTGTAGTTTATTTCTTATATTGAAATATTTTATATTTATTTTTGTATATTTAAAAAGCATGAGGTTTGTTCATAACGCAACTGTCATTTTATGCATACAAGGGCTATTGGACAATTTCAAAATATTCCAGTCATTACGAACACTTAACACGAAATATGAATCGAACTCACTATCTGTAGAGCTTAGAGTCAACTTGGCATAAATCCTCCTATAACGTAATATGTTTTAGATCTTGGCAAAGATCTAAAACATATTACGTTATAGGCTGATATAAACGTTATAGGTTGATATCAAACGCATATCCGGAGATAAGACCTCATAGATTTAAATCTCTTCAGAATGAAAGGTCCCATTTTCGATCCCATGCATGTTGAACAACGGAAAATAAGTGCACTACCACCTCCTGCATGCGTGTTTGTCGATATAGTGGTTCGGAATTTTCCGAGTTTCTTACCTTGCGATATGTGAATGTGAACCATGAAAAGTCTCGCACATGACAATTTACGAGATGGATGAGCATTAGAACAGCCTTAGAAGTAATCCATTAGTAAAGTGTGTGAAGTGATGAGTTAAGATCTGAAGCCATCCTTTTAATCCTTCATAGCACATAAATGGACGACGATTTTGCTTGTACAAATAAGAACTCAGTACACAACTGGTGTTGTGAAGGATTTGTTGTTCATTAGCACGTGAATCTGCATATT
Organism: Latrodectus geometricus; assembly: GCA_026290005.1. NCBI lineage: Eukaryota > Metazoa > Arthropoda > Arachnida > Araneae > Theridiidae > Latrodectus > Latrodectus geometricus. Next base: position 334,479 of record JAPDSC010045277.1, read on the forward strand.
TGAAACTATTTAGCTTTTGCAACGGCAAATCGTTCCTTATTGTTCCCCTTAATTCTCTTTCACGCCTGTTTTTCTTACTTGACATTCAATTTACTCTTTTTGCCCTCAGCTGTTCATCTGTAATTATGAATATGTTATAGTTTTTAGAATGAGGCTGTGTAAATTTTTAGGCATGATATTTATCTTATCAATTCGAAATGTACACCCAGTAACATTAAAAATAACGCAACAAGAAGGAAGAAAGATACATGTTTGAAACTTTGCAAATAAATTCAATGAGATTTGATATGCAAATGATCCAAGTTTGGTACCAGGGAGCATAACCACACACCCAGCTGTGGCGCTGCAATCAGGAAATGGGCCCTTTATAAACTAGTTCAGAGTGGAAGATTCTGAAACGTGATGATAGCATGCCGACGTCAGGAGGACTTTAGTAGCCAGTTTAAAAAGGGCTTCATTATCGGCTTGAAAACTGCAGGCTGTTAGATGCGCCGTGTTGCTGGCCAGTATGATTATTCGGAGTGTACGGTCAGAACAGGTTAGGACATCATCAGACGTCTAATAAACTGGATGCCGTATTGTGTGGCGGCATGTAATGCATATTTAGCGTGCACTGTATTTTTCTAATTGAACACACTGTATTTATTTAATTATCTTGATTTTGGGATCAAAAGTCAGTCTTATTTCTATATATTGAATTTCATTTCAATCCCATGCTCTCTTTTTAGTAAGCTATTTTCAATGCTTCTGAGTGTATATAGTTATCACAATATCAGTTTGAAATGAAAATTGCTTACCGCTATTCTTTATTACATGCAATACATCTGTATTGGGGGATATTGTGGAGCATGATTATTAACTTGTGGACTGTATAAGTAAAACAATAACAATTTATTAAGAAAGATACTTAACAAAGGTTGCAATACAAAGTTTATCACTAGTAATAATATTTGATTCATCAATAGTTTCTATTTCCCAAAACACTTTAATAGAATCATTTGAAGAATACACTGTTATGAAGCAGTGGTGATAAGGGAAATTATTACCTTTAAAATTGGGTAATTTAATACTTCCCGAAACTAAATAACAAAAATAACTGTTTTATAGAAATAAACCGTTGTCTTCTAACCTTATTTTATCAGTTTTTAAAGAGTGGAAGAATAGTTCCGCACCCAGTGAAAGCTGTAAATTATTTGGTTCAAAAAAATTCAGGATCAGCTGAACATATATTTTTTGGAATTTTCAATTGTGAAATATATATTATTTTGAAGGAATCATTTCAGTAATTTTTGGTACAATTAATAAATCTACAATCCAGTTACAATATCCATCATTATTAGATAACTCTGCAGTTATTTCTTGATTTAACATTGAAACTGCAATTGTTTAAACAATTAATCGGAACGATTATTTTATCTTTTTTTTATTCCTAAAAATTATGTTGTCTTCGCACTTATAATATTGCTCATGGATGCAGAATCCAAAACCACCGTGAAGGGTGGTCTTTCGTTTTGTGTATCCCGGAGGTACATAATCGCAGTGTTTATCAACACATACTTTGAGTTATTATTAGTGAGTTGAACTGATGTGGGAGAAACAGCAGCTTTTTCATCACTTCTTGCAGGCAGATGGGGGGAAAGAGCCATAACTTTTCTCGGGAAGTGACATTAATGGTTTATTCACCTCTTTCGGCTTGTGAAGAAAAGTATGGTGCCTTCCTTTACTACAAATGGAGCATTTTATTTTCGATTCACAGTTTGCAGTAATATGAGAAATGTGTAAACAATTAATGCAAAGCTTATGCTTTTTTTACAAGTTCTTATCTTTGGAATACATCCATATCTTTAAATTTAAAGCATTCATAAAATGTATGAGATGAGTTTTGACAAATATAGGAAAGAGAATTATTACGAGCATTAATAAGAAGAGCTTTTGATTTCTGAATAGACGATAAGGGAAATTAATGACTTTGCGTTGATTTCGTTTGAATATTTCTACCAATGGATTCCAAAACATGATTTCTTGTCTCAGTAACTGTAATAATTTATCTAAATTTGGAGATTTCAAAGAAAACTGTGTTGCGTAAATAAACGGAGAATTAATATTAGAAATGCTTGTGGAATCAAGATGGGTGAAATTTGTTCATTTCAAGGAAGACCTATATTTCGGGAGAATGGAGATCAGTTTTGTTATTGTGTTTGGAGGATAATAAATAGGAAAATAAAAAAATCCTAGAAACAGAATGTATTAGCAAATAGTAAGGAATATGAAAATTAATACGGGTAGGTGAATTATTGGGTATTAATTATAGTTATAATAAATAAGTTGTCAATTTTTTAAAAAATGCTTCTTTTGTTGTTGTCGTGTGCCAGCCAGGCTGGCGATATGGGGTACGCTGCTCCACTTTTCTAACTGAACCATATTTGATGTGGAGTCCGACTTCCTCAGTACACACATGCCATAGGTACCCGTTTATAGGATAGGCAACCATTCACACACAAAGAAAGGACAAAGACAAGAAAGAGAGAGAAAAAGTACAACCATGCCCCAGCCAGGATTCGAACCCAGGTCCAACCCATCTGTAGTTAGGTACTCTTACCACTAGACAGGTTGGGCGGCAACGCTTCCTTTAAAAATAGTATATAATTATATATTTTTTCTGACAGAAGTTTGCTGCTTCGTTATGATAAAACAATTAATTTATTCACTATGTGCAATTGATAAATGTAAAATAAACATGAACAAAACTGTTTTGTACTTTGTAAGCTTAAAATTTATTTTGAACTTACGAACTTCGGGAAAAAATCAAATTAAAATACACAATTTTTATTTCCGGTCATAAAACAAAATGGTATTAAAATAAATCATTAGATTTAAAAGAATTCTTTTTTATGATTTTCTATATTTTCATTCTTGGTATTATCTGTATTATACTTTTAGTTTATGTAAGTTCTCAGATAATTTTTTTGTGCTAACACAAAAAATTATCTTAGAACTTATTATTAGAAAAAGTTTGAAAGAGGTTTGCCTGTATTATAACTTTGTTAAAATAAAATTTTATTTTGGGAAAGTTTATAAAAATATTTTAAAAGTACTATGCATTGTGTAAATTTTACAGTTTTTTTAATCACATTTGTTTAACTCTAAAATGATTTTTAATCTGTTGTGTGTGTGTTGAGGTTATGTTAACATCAATTTCTCCTTCAGGATTTAAGAGTGCATTATATTTTTGGTCTTCACATTGCGTTATCATAAGTTTAACTGTAAGAATGTTTTTTATGGGGAGTTTTCTCTCTGGCATGCAGATTTTATTCAATTAACTTTAGAATGTGAGGAACACCTGGATTAGGAGACGATAGTTTTGGAATTATAAAAGTTTATTTACTTATTTATTTCAAATGCCTTGACGATTGGCTACCACGGGATTTGGCCCCTGTTCTCCACTATCTCTGTGCCTTACAGTTTAAAAACACGACTCTAAACCGAGAAACGTAAAATATTTAGTGTTGTCCACACAGAAGACAAAAAAGAAGTTATTTAATACGAAGAAAAAAATTAATTTTAGCTGGTAAAAACTTCGATGTGGTAGACTTCGATTACGATGGTAGATATTAGCTAGAATTTTTACTGATACAACAGAAAATGTGAAGGAAAATAAAAATTTGAAAGATTCAAAGCAGAAGAAACAAAAATCGCTTAAATATGAATCAGAAGGAAGGTCAAATTTAGAAAAGTTGTATTTAGAAGCTAATAGGAATGCTGACAAAATAAATAATGAAAATACAAACCACAACTATAAAACTTTTGATGCAATGACTCTAATAAATAAATTATTAACTGGCTAAACTACCAACAAGTTGACAGTGATGATTTCTTTTTTAGTTTAGAAAAATTTATTTGTTAACGAAGATACATAACAGAAAAATCGAAATAAAAGAAATTGCATTGTTTATTAAATGATTCAGTGGCTGATTTATTATGATTGAAAGCGTGTAATGGTATAAAACATATTAGTCATTGAAAACATTTGTGTTTGGAAAATTTAAACCATCAATACAGTTTGCAAAATCTTAAGGAAACAAATATCAATAGTTATGAAATTCCTGTCCAAATTGTAACTAAAATATCTGCCGTTTAAATTTATTAATGTAAGAAAGTGAGAAAGGCAAATTGTGAGCCGATCAATAAATTAACATTATTCAACAGATTGTAAACAAAACATCAGATTCCGAAACATTTACTCTAACAACGAGATAAAACAAGGCAAAATTCATTTAAAGACTAAAGGGTAAGGTTAAGAATGCGTTTAATTTAAATTTTTTAAAAAGAAATCTTATAAAGTATTATCCCAACAATTTTTTTTTAAAAAAATTGAACTGATTTTTCTTAATTTTTTAAAATTAGTTTAAGTTTAAAGGATATGATTAGGTTAGTCAAAGTCAAAATAAAATCATGGATTAAATTTTAATAAACATACTTGTTCATAAATGGGAAGAAAAAATAAAATGAAATAAGTCATTAGAAAATTTTACTTGTTCGAAAAAATATTTACGTCTATATTGCCCATAGGATTTAAATCGATAAGCTTAGCAAACTTATTTCGGGAAGAAAACGAGGGAATGTATAAATAAAGTTCTTTCACCTAATACATAAATCAAAATCAAAGGAAGAATGATATCTGCAATTGATTCATTCCTTCAATGAAGTATTTAAAAAATTTGTTTAGGGAATCTGGTCTGCAAATTAGAAAGAATACCTCTTAGGGTAGGAAGAAAGTAATTGCTTAAAGTGATTCTCGTAAAAATAAAATAAAAAGTGTTAAGCACGATCTAGTGCAGAAAATTTTAGCATCAGTATTTTCAAAATAATCTTTAGACTTAAGTCAAATATCTTTTGATGAACATTCTAATGGGACTGTCCATAAGTGACAAAATTTATAGAATTTTAACAGAAACTGTGATATGCTGTAGCGAAACAATTATTTAAAGATGTTCTGTTCTTCAAAAATAGTTAAAATTTTGAGAGGATAACGGGTTAAGAGGACAGTCCAAACAAGTTAGAGAGGTAACTGATTTATTGAGAGACTAGGTACAAAGAGGATTCTAGATTACAGTATGTGTTCTATTTTCACACTGATGCACGTACATTTTTAAATATAATACAAGAATTGATTTTTTTTAAATAGATTGTGTTTTTGCCTTGAATTTAAAATATAGTCTGAGCCTTTAAAAATATCCTGTTTAAGATTATTTTAAAATAGATTCTGCATTTTGTTGTTATCCGTATTATATTCTTACTACGAATATATTGTATACTTTATATTAATGCATTTCTTGGGAATGTATGATATGTGGGAACTTGTTATGCTGGTAACTCCACTGTTTACTTCATTGACACATCAACTCTACAGAACAGTAATTGAGTAGGAAATATTTCAAAATGAAAATATAAAAATGTAAGCATTAAATTAAAATGAAAATGCGGTTAAGAATCATCAAAACAATGTGTTTTAGAACTCAAGCATCGTTTCAGTCAGATTTGAGCCTTGGAAACTTTGTGCTGGAATTTTTTCTAACATTTTTATATTATTTAATTTATACACTTAATCATTAAGGACAATGTATGTTGAATTATTATAACAAATCAAATACAACATGAGTATATTTTGCAGGCTTATCTGATATTTGAATTTACTGTCACATGAACTATACAAATAAATGACCGATTCATTGTAATTTTCTGCAATTGTTAGAGTGTAAAGTGTTATTTAAAGTAAAAAGAAAACACTTTTAATATTTTCTAATGACACACTTAACGGGCTCTAAATACACATTAAGCTCATAAGAAATATTTTTAAATAGTAGCTTGGCTATTATACACTTAATTTGTTAATTAATTGAACTAATATATTGAAAAATAATTTTAGTTTAAAATTTTATGAAATTTTAAAAGTGTCTTATTTTTAGATCATAATTTTTTTTTATAAATTTATTGATTTTAAATTATAAATTGAGGAAAATATGGTTAAAAAATATAGCTATCAAAAGACATAATAATGTTTTATACCGATACTAGATGGCACCATCAAGCATTTTGAATACTGCTTGTATAGAAAAATTAGACTGACCCTTAATTACGAATAAAGCATTATAAGACACATGTCAGTAATTGAAATTAATTTGATTTGAGAATAGGAAAAAGGAGAGACAGTCAGGAATTTTCCAAATCTGTCGAGATAGCTTTCATGAAATGTTGTTAATTTTATTAAAATATATTTTAATAAAATTTCAGTTTTCCCTATGAGACCTCCTCTTCTTTCTGCTTATGGCCATACATTAGATACTTAGGAAAATATGATTTATTAGAATAGTTCGAGAAAATGGTTTATTCTCAATTCAATAAAAATAGTTACGTCTTTTAATGAAAAGTAAATATTTATAAATATTTTTTTCAATATCTATAAACATTGAAAATAGTAACCAATTCAAAATATAATTTAGTGTACATTTTTCGTTAATGCATTTTTTGTTAAAAAAATTGTAGTTAAAAAAGCAAAATTTTCTACATTTTTATTGTTAAGCTAACTAGCATAGATTATTTCTAGGCACAGAATAGACGTGCAAAATTGGTGGTATAGAGCATAGAAATTACAACTCAAATTAAATCTTATGATTTGTAAGTTTAACTTGCGAAAAGAATATACTTAACTATAGTCTAATCTAAAGGAATATCAGGATAAATTAACTAAACACTTATTTCATATGATGTAAATATATAAACGCATTGACGATTACTAATTGCGAGATTTTTTGTTAAACTTCAAATATTTGCAATTACTTTTAAATAGAAAAAAATTTGATTTTTAAGAGAATAATATATTTTTAACTGTCTTATAAAATTAGAGCTATTGCAAATATAGCATTATTTCTTATCTGGCAACAACCATTTACTGAGGATTAAAATAATATAAAATTTTAAATAATTAAATTTTGTTCAATAAACAAAGCTCTAATAACCAGTAAAAGAAATAATAAATATTTTTAATAACTGAACTTTAGCCTGAAGGGTTCCAATAAATCATTCAAATATATACAAGGTAAACAAAAAAGTTCTTGCCTTTCCGTACTGCCATTGAATGAAGTGAGAATAAATATGCAAATTAGTGTATGACATACGCAGTTGCCAAACTCAGACTTTTTGATCAGCATTTTAGAATGTTTTCAATCCAAGAACTAAATTTCTCTAGAGAAACGTCGTGCCATCTATCATATCTTGCTATGATAGATGACACGTCGTGTTTCGTGTCATCTATCATAGCAAGACTTCGTACAGGTCTTTTTAGGGGCATGAAAGTATATCCAGATATCAACTCAAGATTCTACCCTTTCTTCAGAAATTGTCCTCAAACTGAATTAATCCCAGACCACATTTTCGACTGTCAAACCATTATTGCTTCTTTTTCTCTACTTGGAGAACCCTCACAGGACATCCTTCATAGCCAACAGGCTCCAGAATTGGTGGTCTTTGTTATCAAAGCCTTAGGCTCTCTGTAATCTTCACTAACTTAAACACAACAACAACAGTGTATGACGTGGTTGAGACAATGATCAGTTAAGAGTAGGAATATAAATCGTCATAAAAGCAAGTCCACCACGCTCATTCATCAATCATAACTCATACAGATGCAAAGAGAAATGGACGTGTCAAAGGAGTTTGTGAACTTGTTTCACAATTTTAATTGGGTTTGTCAGCTGCTGCATCAAGTAGCTGAATATGTCAAGCGTTGAAAGATAGTGATGTGCATGAACGTACAGAAAAGCAATGGTTTCAAAAATTTAGGTCGGGAGATATGTTTCTCTGCACTCACGCAAGATTATGCTTTTAGCCTGGTGGACAAATTGTCAAGTGGTTCAATATGAGCTGCTACGAATGGGTCAAATGATTACTGCGAACCTGTACGCGCAGCAATTGGAACGTGTGAAACAGATGTTGCAAAAGAAAGAGCCAGAACTGATTAATTGCAAGGGTTCATACGGTGACTTGGTTGGAAACCTTTGTGCCATTCTCCTTACTTACCTGACCGTGCATTATCAGATTACCGTCTTTACCGATCCTGGCACAATTGTTTTTGTGAAAAATCCTACACCAATAAAGAAGACCCGCGCCAAGCTCTCACAGACTTCTTTTCATTCAAAACCCCCAAGTTTTTCAACAAGAGGATTGCACAACTGGAGATACGTTGGCAGAAGATGCTGGATGCCGATGGTGATTACTTCGTGTATTACGATAGGCTACACTTTTGTAGTTCATGTTCTTTTGGATTATTAAAAACGTCAAGAACTTTCTTGTTTACCCATAGTATATAGTTTAATTATTTGTATTTATTAATATTAAAAAACTTTGCCTAAAGTTTTTTGAAAAACATTGAAAAACTATTGCCTAAGGTATTGAAAAACTTTGCCTAAAGTTTTTCAATATGATTCTAGTCATATTACAAGCACAGCTAAAATAGCCTCTTGAAGCTTTAAAGGTTTAAAGAATTAAAAAAAAATTCTTGACGTAAGTAAACTATAAATGTAAAAAGTAAACGATAAATAAACAAGCATGAACGACAGAGAAATTTTACTTGTTATAAATTAACATTTTTATCCTTTACTTTGTGCCACGTTACAGTCAGGAAAGGTGTATAGAAAAGAGTAAAATTTCAAAACTATAAAACTTTGAACTGATACATAAAAAAATTAAATAAATGATATTTTTCTTAAGTATACTTTATAAGAAAAGAAATAAGCAAGAAATGTATATTTGCACTTAAAGATTTTCTTAGAGTATGTTAATCCTTGTTCTCCAAATGCATGGAGAAAACAACTTCAAACAATGCATTGAAAAAAATTACTAAAAGAATAATTATC
>JAPDSC010045277.1:343490-365368 GCA_026290005.1 Latrodectus geometricus
TATATATCGGCGAATATATAGAATCGGCGAAACTAAAATTGTACGTAACCTTTCACAATTTTAGCCACCCGGCTATCTTTTTCGCCGTTACAAGAGAAAAACGAAAATGTATCGAATTTTCTGTTTGTTGTCTTCCATTTTTAAAACCTTGTACTCGTAACTGAATTAATCAAGCAAAAAAACCGCAAGAGGATATTTTAGTGTCAAATGTCACCTTTCCAACGAGCATAAATCTGAAATTGTTTGATAGATACCTCACGTGATATCGATCACTACAGACGTCTAAAGAAAAATAATGGATTACTTTTTCCCCAACCTAATATATATATATATATATATATATATATATATTAGAAAAAGTTTCAGTTTATATATATATATATATATATATAATTTTAGAAAAAATTTCAGATTTCTTGATGTTTACTTGATATTGTAGAAAAGAGGGAAGGAGAAAAGGTTGAGATGACGATATTCGTGCTGTGTTATTATATAGAAATAGGGTTTAATTGAGATCAGATATAGAAACAACGAAATTTCTTGAAAATTGGATTAATTATATTTATTTTTCAATAAATATCAGCACTTCATTAAACTTTTGAAAATGATTAAAAATAGCAACAAAATAAAAATAGAATAATAAAAAGTAAAAATAATAAAATATAAATAATTTCAAGTGAGCTAGGTTTCATACATCATGTTGCAAGAATTTTTTCATGTATTAAAACTTGAGCCAAAATTTTCAAATTTTTCAGATTGCCCATTTTAAATATGAACTGATCAGCAAATATATAGTCCGATTATTTCATTAAAATTAATTTCAAATGCTAATCATAAGTTTAAAACAAAGTAACTTGTAAATAAACTAATATTAGCTTTTTTAAATTAACATCATAAATTAAACTCACACTAAACAAAACTTTAAAGCAAAGAAATTTGTAAATAAATTAATAGAGTGTAAGGAATTTTTTAAATTAATTATTAAATTAAACTCACACAAGTAGAAAAAATTATTTTTATTAAAAATAGAGAAAGAGATGGAGGGAGGAAAATTTCTTATACAACATTTTATTACAACCACACGCATGATATACCTATTTTCATGTTTAAAACACTCCATAAAGGACAATTTAATAGCAATGAGCTATGATAAAGATTTTGTGAGTCCCCAACGAATTCTTAGAAAAAATTCCTAGAAAGTGTTCAATAAATAATTGGCCATCTTTATGTGTATATCACAAATTGGAAACTCGAAAAACTTTCAAGTAATACATAATTCTTATATTACGATATCTATCTTTTTTATTTGATGATATCAGAGCAAGGTCAATACATTTTGGGTTGGTCAGTTAAGTTAATATTTTATTAATTATATTCTTTTATATCTTGCTTCATCCTATAGTAAATATTTTAAAATATTTAGATTTTCAACCATATGAAGAATTTTTTTTTCTTGTCCAGATTTTCTACAGAAAATTGTTCCCTTGAATTTTACATCACAATAGCGAATTTTGTAATTTTATCTTAGTGAAGTAAACCAGATGAATTCCCTCTTTTCCTGATATATTACCTGATAGACATTTATTTTTCAGAGTTTTTCACTTTGAAAGCTTACTGATGCTGTGAGTATTAAACTTACAGTGATATTTCTTCATACAATTCTTCAAGATTCCAAATACTTATAAGAATGTAGATATTATTCGCTGTACTAACATTTTTTATTCTTGTAAAATATGACTTATTTTTGATAAAAGAAAACCTTTGTATGCGTTTTGCATTTTAACCGGTTAGGGGGATATTATTTTATATTTCTCATATATTTATATGCATGTATATTTGCCAATATATTTATATATTAATTTTTTTGATTAATTTGTTTCCTCTGAATTATTTTCAACAATAAAATAATAGTGTTGAGAGAAAGTGCTAGTACATCGAGTATTAATATTCTTATGAGCATTTGAGATCTTGAAGATTTGAAAGAAGAAATATAAGTGCAAGCTGCAAACATCTCTCAACAAGCCTTAAAAATGAAACTCTGAAAAATATGTCTTTTGGGCTACATTTCACAAGAGAAATTCATCTGGTTGAATTCACTAAGACAAAATTACAAATTTCTCTTGTGTAACATAAAGATGACAGTATATAATTTAAAAAAAGAATAAAGAAAAAGGTTAAAAAAGGGAAAAAAGGATATAGTCAAAAAATTGATAAAGATTCCTAGATGTCATTTGATATCGCAAACGAGCCAAAATGATGGATTTTTAATCTTTTATGCGGAATATTATATTATCAAATAATGTTAAACATTTACCATGTTTTATTTTAGATATGTCATAAAAGAAAATTTTTATACGTATTTATCGTTTATAATTATTTTTAAGAGCAATGTTACTTTAATACAGTGAATGTTCTCTCGTTTTTAAAGTAGTCTAATTGCCAAGTAAAAACTACTTACAAATTTAACTATTTAAAAATGCTTCAGGTTACCTTTCTTGAAGCAAATTAACTACTAAATGCAAGAAGGGACAACTTATTTAATGATTTCCCTTAAATACTTTCGTTAATAAATACAATTTTTGTGTCATCAAGTTTATTTTTTACTATTACAGATTCGATTTAGAAATTAATTATACTTTTGTAATAATATAAATAATTTTATAATTTAAATACTCTTTAACATTTTCTGCAGAAAATTGCTCTGCTACATAACTATAACATTATATTATGTTATTGAAAATGAAAATATAGTACAAATGATTTTATTTGCATGAGTGTCAAAATTTGAAAAGTAATTGACAGTAACTTAAAAATGAAATTTATCGTTGAAAGCAAAATTTAGTATCAAAGCTCTTAACGTCCTTTAATAGCTCTTTCCTTTTGAATATTCGTTTTTCTCTCTAAATGCTTACATAATTTTTTCTTTAAAAATCCACACTTTTTTTTATGTAATATGAAAGAAAATAAGTTTAGTTTCACTCTAAGCTGAGCATCATGTGTGCATTTTAGATTTTACTACGTTATATGTTTATATTATGAATTATTCAAAAGTGTTTAAATGCTTGAAATATTGACAAAACTTTGCTTATCCCTCGAGTGCTCAAAAGTGTGCATTATAGCATTCACATAACAGAAAAATGTATATTGCACTGTGCAAAGCAAGTCTTATATGCTCTGAATAGGATGATGTATTGACTTTCTTGTACTAAATATTCTTAAAACATATAGAAATAACTGCAATTATAATGTTATAACTAAAATTTAATTAACTTAATAACTTAAAACACAGAATAAAATCACTTTAAATTTTCCAATTAAAATATTTTGGAAAAAAAAGATATTTGGAATAAATTGTTTTGAAAAGTTTCTATTCGTCAAGAAAAGAATTATATATATATTTTGAATTTGAAAATAAAGCAAAAATTAGAATAGAAATAAAATAAATAATTTTTGATACTTTTTATGTTTTATTTTGTTCTAAAATTTAGATTAACCTTTTAGTTTTAAAACATATACTTCTATTTTATCGTGTTATATTATACTTAAACAAAATTAATTATTTGAGTAATGAGATTTTTTTATTTAATATACAAACATTATAATCTATTGTAAATACTTTAGTTATGTAATTAATCACATTTGTTAAAACTTAATATTTATCAGAACTAACCCTTGAATAGAAAATTTTTTAAATCAGAACTAAAGTATCTCAAATTTTCTACCAAAATGTGTTTAACTTTTTAACCTTGTAACTCAAAATGCTAAACTTTGTGGTACAGATTTTCAAAATTGTCGATTAAAAGTGCAGCTTAATATTTATAATAGCATAGTATTAATTTAATTGATATTAATCAGTTAATTAATAATTTATTGTAGTATCGGAAGTAACCGTATAGAAGCTTTGAAAAGCCAAATTCTATGCACACGAAAATGTGTGATCCTTAGCATTTGCATGGCCTCAAATATTCTTGAAAACAGGTTTTGAATTGTTCTGCTTGTCTTAGTGTTAAAAAACCAAAATAAATATCAAGAGTTAATTTGAAATATAATTGTCTTTTTATATCTCTTGCTAATTTAACATCGTAATTAATTTTATTTATATTCAACAATAATCATCTATTTTTTTTTTATCTTTTACAATCAACTGAAAATTATATCTTATTTATTCCTTATTCGACAAATTTTGAAATTTTTATTTAACTAAGACATTCAATGTTAGAAAATGTTTTCTTAATTATTTTGTTTGGTTATGTTAAGGAAATACATTTTCAGATACTTATTTATGCTGATTGAAGCCACAATGTATAACCGACTGTTATGTAAACTGGAACTATGGTCAAATGATTGGGAAACACCTCGGTTAATACCTTTTGCCCACACCAGTAGAAGAATATAGGACATTATCTAATATTTGACAAGCATAAACCGTCTGTCATAATGGTCTTCTATCCGGCCGGCACTTGCTTTCTATAGGATAAATGAATCTCTTGGCTTGGTTTGTTTATCGGTTTACTAATCTTTGTTACATGAGAGCTAGTTAGGCTAGGATCTTGAGTTTAAAGTACTATTGAACTATGACTAGAGCTTTAACCATTCAGCTACAAGTGAGACATTTTCCTGACCAGTCCATTGTGGTCTCATTTTTTATTATATTTAAATGAAAGTACCGAATGTTCAAGAACTACACAGGCCTCTCTTTATTTTTTATGTCTAGGAAAAGAAAATCATTACCTTGTCATTTGGATGTTTTTGTAAAGTTTTCAAAAGTATATCATCATAGGTAAATACTTATCTCACATCTGATGGTATACTTCATGTATTCATTTATGAACAGCTCTCGAAAAGGAGTTATTAATTTATGAAGAAATAAACTGATACACCATCTCATTATACAATAAATTTTCATAAATTCTAGGAATGATGCATTGCAAAGATCAATAAGAAGGATGCTAATTAGAATACTCCTAATTAAATATATTCTGATTAAGTGTATATTTACTAGGATATTGAAATATTTAAATAGATTTACTTTTAATGAGTTTAGGATTGAAATGATAAACTATATTTGATTTTATTTTGAAACTGCACGTATTGCTTAGATGCTAAAATATAGATTTTAATTCTAATATTTTATCCTTGTTGTCGTATTGATGAGTTCTTAAAAATTTGCAGTTCTATTAAAAAGAAATGGTGTCACTATTAAACATTCTATTATGGAAGAAATAATAAAAAATCTGAATGGCAAATTCATTTTTATTAAGAAAATAACACAATTAAAATCACAAATCTTAAAAGTTCAAATATTAATCGAATTTAACATTACCATTTCCAAAGCCTAATCATTTACTAAAAGGAAAAATTACCCTTCAAAAATAATAAAGCCAAAATATGATTTGAAGAAACATCAAAATTAAATTTAAATATCTTTAAAAGAAAAAAAATACATAAAAAAATCAATATTTCACTTTTAAAATGGGTATAAAAATAATATAATTTCAGCTTTATGTAGTTAATTCAATCATTTTCATATAACCTTATTATTTTAATATCAAATTATTATTGCGTAAATTGTTAATATCATTAAGCATATTATTTATTCCATTACAAATATTAGTTATGATCTTCATCAAGTGTATATTTCAATATCATTCATGTTGGTAAATAAATATTAATATAAATTAATAAATAAATATAGAAGATGACAATGATAAAAGTAGTAATGTGTTTAAAATTTTTCGCACTTACAAATAAGTGCCGAAAAAAAGTTAACCTTACTACAAGAGTGGTTGACACAATTCTTATATTTGATTTCTTCTTATTATATTTACTACCTTTCATTATATATATATATATATATATATATATATATATATATATATATATATATATATAACGATAATATTGTTTCATTTTATAAATAGATAGATGAAAGTCTTGGAATAAGTTTAGGATAATATATTACTGAAAGTTGGTTGAGGTAATACCAAGACAAAGTATATGACCTTCATGACACCTTGATTAGTTCATGTTGTTTGGTTATGTCATTGATACCTCTCAATCTATTTTTATAGGATATCTGCCTGTAATATCTCACTGAATATTTATGTATTAAAGTATATTTGTTAATATTTTTTATTATGTATTATTTCATGTATTGAATTAAAATGAAAGAATAATTTTAAGAAATAAGATTTGAAAAAAGCACACAAAAAAAGGAAATATTTATGGCAAATATATATAACTGTAATAAACACTTCAATTATATTTTTATAAAATACGTATTTTTACTGAAAACATGTGTATTTGGTATTACGAAAAGAATGCATTTTCTGTTTTTTAATTTTTATAGGAAATTAAATTCTTAAATAATTAGGTACAAAAATATTTGTTATATTAAGAAATAAATATAATTATTAAAACTAAAAATAAAATTCATAAAAACAAAGATTTAAATTGTTTCAATTCAATTATTCTGCAAAATATATAAATGTAATTTATTAATTTTAGTAAATATCTTTAACAATTAATACAACAAAGCGAAAATAACATCTGCTTTATCTTTTCAATACATTTTTCAAGATTTGATTTTTCTAAATTCTTTTATAAATCTCACAAACCTAAGTGAAATTTTATGTTTTATTAATTTCTATTCTCATTAACACTATTATCCCTTTTCATCTTTCAAAAATGCAAATTTTTTATACGATAGTAAAAACTTCAAGCTTTATCATTTGAATTTGGCACATTATCTAGAAACTTGAGTCTCAGTGAACACAGAGATTGATAAGAAATGGAGTTGGAGAAGCAAGAAATATCATTTAATTCAGTGCAATCTATTTTAAGTATATGGAAATGTCATAAATTAACTGGAACGAGAGTTTTCATTTGCTATCACTAGAAATTAAGATAGACATATCCTGTTAACTACTCATGAACATAAAAAATAATATGGTTCAGAAGTAAAATCAATTACCTTACGCAAAAGCACAGAGGAACTCAAACTGAGTATGTTTTATAAGGAAAAAGATGTGTCCTTTTCATGATGGTTTGCATTGTTTTAACCCAAGGTATTATGTTTATACAATGGTACGTATTCCGTTGACATCAAGACATCGTTAGGGCAGAAAAATGTCGACGAAGGCGAATTAAATACAATGTGTTTGGAGTGAAGCATGTTTACTGATGACTGTAATTTACTGAGATTCAGTTTCAGTTTAAGGAGTCACACCAAACGTATTTTAATTATGGAGAGAAATAGGCATTCAAAATAAATTTACATTTCTAAGGATAAATTACATCACAAATGAAGTGAGCTGACTAGCTGCTTCACTAAAATATTCATTTACTGTCCTACACTTGAAGATCAACGTCTTCAGAAATGAATAAATATTCTCCAAAATATTCTTGATAATCTCATATCGTCTATGTAAAACAATTATGAAGTAGAAACAGGTATGAAGGGATCTTATACCCTGTTAAACATCATGTATCATTTCCATTATTACTTCGCGTTTAACATGTAACCAAATTATTAATTACCATAAAGCATTTTTTCACATTCTTTCTATTATTTTAAGAAGTTGGAGTACCTATGCAAATTGCTTTCATTTTTTTTACTGTTTCGTATTTAGTTATATGCGTACTCTGCATTTTATGTCCATGAAAAATTTTCCTTAGTGTTGGCTTGACTTAATTATGTCAAATAGTTTGGTTCTATATTGTCATCTAAGAAAATTCAGGAAAATTTCTTTTCAGTCACAAGAGAAGAATTTTTGAAAATAAGTATCAAACAGGATGAAGAGCAATAAAATCTCGGAGGGTGGGTAAAAGTTGAATAAAAATCGTTACATTTTTCTATATAGAAGAAAAGAATGATTTCGCGCATGTGCACTCTACAGTTAAAGTTGCTGTATTAAACTAACCATGCAAACTAAATAGGTCTCTTTAAGTTAAATAAAAGTTAAAAGTTAATTTAAGTCTCTTTAAGTTAATAGCAGTTTTATTATTATTTATTGATGCTGCAAAATACTAATATATAATAAATTACGAAGAAATTTGAATTTTCATGAATAAATTTTAAGAGAATAATTTATTGAGAATTTTTAAGCAAAGTAAATATGTTCACTATTTTTGATATTCCTGTTATACTGAGACAATTAAGAGAGTGAAAGTGTTTGCTTATACACTGTTAGCAACCATAAATGCAACACCCTGAAGAAGCATGCAAATAACATTAAATTTACACAACATGCATTAGAGGAAGTGAGATATGCAAATGAATAAAATTTCAGCGTAGACGTACATCACTCGTGCTTGTGGCTTCACTTCAAAGCGCTATTTAAGGCTTGGAGATTTCGACGATTTCAAGTTCAGCAATTGTATTTTTCTTGTGGTTTTTTAAAAAAAGTGATCAATTATGTCTTGTATAGAAGACAGCTATCATTTTTTGATCAAGTATCCGAGTTAGACAGAAGAAGAGTAGGGGCGAGATTGTGAATTATACTTCAGGGAAATCGGTAGTCGTGTTGGACGAAACCAAGCAACTGTAATCATCTGAGGAAAGGACAAGAAACACACACAGAGAAACAGAGAGTACATCCATATCCGAGCCGGGATTTGAACTTAGGTCCTCCCCATCAGTAGTCAGTTACGCTAACCACTAGACAGGTTGGGGGGCAACTTTACATTTATAATTATAGATAAATTTTAGCTGAATAAATTTTAAATGATATAAATTTTTTTGATAGTTCTATAGTGTTTTTATAATCATCTTTCTTTTAATTAATTATTTTAAACGATATCAATAATTGGTTATGTGAATTGGATATTTAAAGATTTTTCTTAACTATATCTATATATTAATTCTCTATATCATATAACTAAAATAAAACGATAAAAATTTATCAACTGTTAGAAAATTTATTAAGATAATCAGCAAATTTACAAATGATTCACTGATTACTAAATATAAATTTTTAACAAAAGTTCTTGTTGGTATTAGTTTCAATATTAAGGGATTAGTTGTAATATTTAGATTTGTGTTAAATTTTAATTAAAAACATACAAAATTTTCATAATAGTTTTGAATTCAATTTTAAATGAACGATTGTAAATACCTTTCGCACCAGATTTTTGAAGCTAATACAATTTTTTTCTCCCTTCAAAACTTTTTCTTATATCTTTGAATAAAAAGATTAGCTTATATACTGAAAAAGAAGAATAATTAGTATTTTTAATATTATTAGTATTACAGTATTTTTTTAGTAAGTAGTAATTATTTTAATTGGAACAATCCCTATTCGTATATTAAAAAATGCTTTGTATTTTAAAAGTAAGCAAATTCATCATATATTTTTAATATTTAAACAAATTCAATTTGGATTTGATCGAGATTTACATTTTGAAAATTTACTTACATTTTTGATTTAAATATAATCAGATTCGTTTGCGAAAATTAACTCGCTTTTAAAATATCGCCTTTAAGTGAATCAACAATCAAACAATAAAGTCAAATATTACAAAAAATATTTTACAAATTATAGTTTGTATCATTTAAACTCATAATAATTCGATTTTTAATCGTTTTAAAACGAGTTACATAAATATTTAATTCTTTTCTGATTATTTTTTAAACAAGGAAATTTATTATAATCAATATATAGCAATAAATGGTCAACATTAATTTAAAACATAAAATAAAATGAATCTACTTAATATGCAAATTTAAAGTAATAAATTTCGGGTCACAATACTATTGTATATTAAGATATTATTCTTTGTTGTAATACTACAAATTGAAGGAAATGTTTTGTTGAATAATCATATAAATCGATTTATATTAATGAGTGGAAACGGATAATGTGCTGGTTGTCCTTATCTATTTCGGTCATGTATTATTTATATTTTATGAGATCAGTCAATAGATGCTACGAAAATAAAGAATGAATCTATGAGAAAAATGTGTCATATCTATGAATCAGCGTACAGTATTAGAAGGAGAGAAAAGCTTATCCCAACAAACAATATTTGATTATGTTTTTATTGTTTCTTGTTTCAGAAACCATATGAAAAGCATATATAATTCAATTTCAGAACATAGTCATATTAAATCTTAGTCATAGATAAAAGATTTTCAGCATTTAATGGAATAGTTGTTGTTACAACTTAAATATTATTATATATAATTTTACAGCAAATATTCACATTATGCAAAAATTCGCCATAAAACTAAATTTAGTTTAATAAAGAATCTCATCTAAGTAGAGCAAAATTCCACCTAGTTATAAATGACAGTAATTTTGTTCTATAAATTAACTAAAATTTTTATTTACTTTATAGAACAAGAAGATAAAGTTCTATTAAACGAAGAAAATTAATGTTATATTAAAGATTCATGTTAGAAAATTGCTCAAAATGTTTAATTGATCATTATTCAAATCCGTAAAGGATGGATCATTTGTGAATTTGTCTTTTCATTGAAATTTTACCACCATAGAAATGAGTAATCGAAGTGCTCTTTATATTTTCAATATAAATATTTTTTATGTGTGTGTGTGATTTTGCTTCCGTTTAAAATACTCTCTACATGAAAAAGTAGCTGAAGTTGGAGGAAAATTGCAAAATAATTTTAAGAATAGGCCTAGTTTTTGTAATTACACCAGCTTACTTCCCTGTACTTAACCTAGAGTTGGGTTCCATAAGTTAGGCAGGAAATAGTTGGGAGAGAGTTTTTGTAATTTAGAATCAAGTACCAGGCAAAAGACCTCCCAATACTTGACCTGACACCCCCAGAACCTTTCTTTCCCTTAGAGGACATTGCTACTATGGTCTATTTAACGTGACCCAGCCATCTTTTTGTGAATACGACGGATCTTCGGTTGCTCCGGGATTCGAACTCACTACCTTTAGGTAATGAGAGCGACGCCCTAACCAACATTTCCTAGTGAAATTTTAATGTATTTTTATAGAGACATTAAAAATCAAAAACGAATTTCATTATCTTTTAGGCTAGTTATATGAGGTGCACCGTAGCATAGTTTTCAGCAAACAGGTTCTAGATTTAATTGTATTAACTATTGAAAATAATAGACAGATGTTGTGTTTCTATATAAACATATTCCAGTAGAGATACTGAGGAGTGTTCCTGCTTCACTCTCTCGAAGTACATGAATACGCTCTAGAATTTATGGAAAATCCGTCCAACAGGTAATATACAAAAAACATTTTAGTTGTTATGCTATTTACTACTTAATATCTAATATGATAAAAAGAGAATAAAATATAAATGTATACCACATTACTCATTAAAATACAAAAAAAATCAAACATTTGGATAAAGTATAAAGCATTCCAAATATGAAAAAAATCCAAGGATTTTAATAAAATGTTGAAGCTTTTGCAACACATTTCAGTAAGAAAAATAAAATGCAAACCATTTTAAAATACTTTTACAATAGCATTCTGAAAAATTTTGAAATGCTATTTACGCATGTTGCTGTTAATTTAAATAGTCAATTCTCTCTTAAAGCTGCATTTATATAAGGTATGTTCTATAAAGTGCGGTACACAAATATCATAACACTTCTCTAATATATTCCATAAATATCTCCTATTCATGCGCATAAAGAATTTTCTTATCCAGATTGTAAATGAATTATACTGCCAGTTTATGAGAAAATTATACCACTTGAGCTTAATAATTTTTGGAACAATTCTTCATCTCAAAACTTTCTTGTAAAAAATTATATATAGCCTCTTTATTTTGTATGTTGTATTTAGGTATTTCTTTGAGCCAAAGTTAATTGGATATTGATGAATAAATATACATTAAATTTATATAAATTAATTTTTAACTTGATATGATGACTTTACTTTAATAACAATCAAGGGACAACGTTGACACTCTATGGGTAGCCTCCTTAGCAGACTTCCGTATCTTTTCAAGTAAAAAAATGGGTCTTTGAGCCACAACTATTTAAATGGTATATGCGTGACAAGCATATGCTTGAGTTCTTTTACACATAAAATGTGATTTACAAGGTACTTCTCTTACATGCTTTTATTTTTTGGTTCTTTGAGACTTTGATTTTGGAAAGATTTTGGAGAAATACATTTTAGAATAGGGGAGACATTCATATTAGAAATATTTGAGGATAGTTTTGTAATCAGAAGACTTAAGCAATCTAGTTGGTTACTACAGGTTTCAATGATATTTTTAACAGTTTATGAATTACTAATACATTGTTGAGGGTACGGGAAGACACTGCACTTCAGGCTTCGAAGTAAGATAAATTTTCATCACCATTCAGTTATAAGCAAGCAGCTGTATATTTGATTTCAGTTGCAGGGTTTGCCTTTTGTTTGAAGCCGGTATGAATTTGAATTCCATTTAAACGTCTTTCATCTTTCGATTGTCTTGTGGAGCTGCCAATACATGCTTATCATACCTGTGAAAGGATTGAAATGACAGTATAAATCAAATGTGAGATATCAAAATCTATGATTATATAAGTCATCAAAAAACAACATAACGTTTCTTTAAAAATGTAAGTCATAAAATTTTAGTTAATGATTATATCCATTGCAACTTGACATTCCCCCTTCGAAATAGTATACTCAATGTGACTAATATTAATTATGAGATTCGTATTGTACTCCTTTAATATAAATTCGGTCGAGCAAACCTGATTTTCAAATACTTGAAATTTCTTTCATCCCATTTCCATACAACACATGAATTAATAATGTAGTTGAAGAGTTGATGTATCTTATATATTTATAGCTATGTAATGTTTTAAATGCTTAGTTGGATTTCATTTTCTGAATAAACTAAAATAATTAAGCAATGCAGCTTTTATTATATGAATATTATTTCATATGATGAAATCTATATTGATTACAAATTTGTTTTTTTCATATCTAATATTGATATAAAATATATTTTTTGGTCATAAAACAAATTATTAATTAAAGTAAAGAAAAATATATTCTTCATTATTTCATAGTATAAAATATTGAATTACGATATGGAATACAGCTGATTGCTAAAAATATAGAACCATTTTAGAATGTAACCTAAAATGAAACTAATGTAATTGAGATGAAAATATCAAAAAACTATTCTTTTGTAAACGCAAAACTATTCTTTTGTAATCTATATTTTTATGACTAAAGATTTGATTTATTTTAGTCAAAGTTTAATTTTAAAGTTTTCTCTTTTAAAGTATTAAATTATTTATTGCGCACAAATAAGTTTAATTTTAGCTCGTGGTCAGAAACCAGAAATTGTTCTAAAAATTGACTTAAATGGAGGTCTCCCATTTTTCTAGAATTCAGTGAATGTTATTTTAGTCGAAGTTTAATTTTACAGTTTTCCTTTCAAAAATATCAAATTATTTATTGCGCACAAATAAGTTCAATTTTAGCTCATGGTCTAAAAGAAGAAAGTGTTCTAAAAATTGATTTAAAAGGAGATCTATTTTTCTAGAATTCAGTGTGTGTTTGGAAATAGACTATAAAATACGTCAATACAAACTACGTCAAATATAATTTGAGGCTGCAAAAGGTGTAAAATTAATCTTTAGCATATAAGTAAATGCAAAGAGCGCAACTTCATAACTTTCTTTTGCTGTTCTATTTAAAGCTAAGGATCAATTTGCGCGATATGGGAAATGATATCAAGGTTAAATTATTTCCTTATTTTGCCTGCAAAAAGATGCGATCCTCTTCAAATTCACTGTTAAATTACAAACAGTTTCATTGCGTGAAGGATTTAAATTTAGGGAATTGATCATAAATATTGATCATGTGTTGATTTTTTCAGCCGTAATTTAATACACTTTAAAACTTAATGTTTACATGTGTGACTCATTTTTAGAAAATTATTAAATAAGGGCACTACCCACAATTTACCCAGTATTTTAGTGGAGTTTCTAACTTTAAATTATAGGGATATATTCTGCAATTATCAACTAACAATATCTAAATATCAGATAATTTTAGGGAAGAAAGGTTTCCAAAATTAAAGATATATAATATTAAAAAAAAAAAAAAAAAAGAAAATTATACAAACAAATTTTAAAATATAAGTTAATTATTATTTTAGAATTATATATATTTGTTTAACAACGAAAAATAACTCTTCCTATGTAACATTAGCACATGTTTTTATTCTTAAATTTTGATAAAGGAAAAATTGATGATTTTGCAACACCAAGAATACAAGAGATGTCAAAACAAAATTTATTTTGTAGATAACATATTGACCAAGAATCAAATGCTTAAATTTATAGACTCCTATAAAGTGTGTTTCTGCCAAAATTAGTAGCCAGAGTAGTTTTTATTGTTGGAGATCACCGCTGTCACACTCCTCGACATTGTTTCAAAGAGGCTTTGCATGTGTACTTCAGATACAGCAGACCAAGCAGCTTCCACACGTTGCCAAAGTTGATCTGGTGTGGCATCTGGGTCAATCACTGAGCAACCATGGACAACATATTTTCTATCGGTGAAAGATCCGGAGAGCAAACTGGCTAGGGAAACAATTCAATCTGGTGATTGACGAAGAACCCTTGGATAAAGCATGCCACTTGTGGTTGCGAAATATCATGTTGTAATATGGCTGTAGGCAAGCCCTGAAGGTAAAGAAGAAAAACTGGCTCCAACACCGCGGAGATTTATATTGTATATATATTGTTGTACTGTAAAGAGTTTTTTTTTGTACAGTCACAAGAAATTTAAATAATCCGAGTATATTTTATTGAATAAGGCAATTTAATTTAAAGTCACAACTGCCTTGATTTTAACTTAATTTTTTATGAAGAAAACTATATAACTAACGATATATTTAATTTAATCTTTGTATTGTCATCCATCGGTTAGAAAAACCTAATCTAATGATTTTTTTATGAATTCAATTTATTTTAAAAAGAAGCTTTATAATATGCAAGATTGTGAATCCTTATAATGATAAATGAAAATAACCAGCACCTGCTAATCAAAGGCTCTATAATCTGCTAATGAGAGTCTTTTGGACCTTTACAAAAATTACTCAAGAGCAATAAATAATGAACATAAAAATTAATACTGCAAATTTTCTATTTTTAAATAAAAAAATGATTGTTTCCAACCAATCTTAATCAAAATTAATGAGTTTTTAGGGAGAAATAACAGTCTAAGAGTGAAATATCTCTTTTTTTCATAAAATGCGAAAATAAAACAGAAGGATATATGCAGAAATGTTTCTTGCTATTGGTTTAAACAGCTTTGTTTTTTCTCTATTTCAAGGTAAATTCTGGGCATGGTTTTCTCGCTGTC
Organism: Latrodectus geometricus; assembly: GCA_026290005.1. Classification (NCBI taxonomy): domain Eukaryota; kingdom Metazoa; phylum Arthropoda; class Arachnida; order Araneae; family Theridiidae; genus Latrodectus; species Latrodectus geometricus. The sequence goes on from JAPDSC010045277.1 coordinate 358,806, forward strand.
CATAAAGCAATAATCAACCAATTATCCTTTAAGAGTAATTTTACTGAGTATTCATCAACTGAAAATTTGGCTTTTGCTTATCAGTTTATGGCCACATTTTGCACAAGAGGAATTCATCTCTAACTACTTCAAATTTAAATATGAATTATCGCATGTTTGTAAATATTAAAATGAAGATCATACTTAAACAATCCTTTTTCACTTAAGAGCTCTTCAGAATTTTGATTTCTGACATATAAGATACAGTAAAAGTTCATATTTTAGTGCTGTAAATTATTTCATGTGATTTTTAATCTGATAGAATTTATTAAAGCCCTTTCCTTGCATATATATTATTATTCAACTTCTTTTGATTCCATGTAATGCAGTGAGCAAAATTTTTAACTTATTTAAAAATAAAGTTTTTTTAATGCTTTTTTAAAAATATAGTAAAAACTTTTATAAGATTGAATTTGACAAATCACGTGCTTTCGATTTAATATTAGATGCTGCATAGAATGAATTTGATGAAAGGGATTATATATTTTTTGTCAAGAATTCCTAAGAGATTATAAGTCTGTTTTAAAAAACACAGTATATTTTTCAAGGATTTATAAGCTAGGTGTAAATTATACACAACTTTGCTTGAATATATTTCACAATGAATGGATTTTACATGTCCAAATCCATTTCCCCCATGTATACAAATATGTGTACATTTTCTCAGGAATTATTTTTACTAATAGTTTTAAATTAGTTGTTCAAAACTGCTTTTTTAATTCATATATTTGGTTGTTGCTTCAGCATACTTACCAGTACCTAGCCCGTGTTGAGCTCTATTAGTTAATGGAAGTAGAGGGGTAGGAGTTATTGTAATTTAGAAGCAGGGATCAAGCAGACCACTAATACTTGAACTGCCACTTCCAGAGTTATCAGTCCCTGGGAGGAGATTACGATCACGACATATTTAACCTGCCCCAGCCACCTTTAGTGAACACGGTGGATAATTTATTTATTTGTTACCAATATAGTATCAAAAATTATTTGAAAATAATTTTTTTAAATAAATTAAAATTCATTTTTAGTTGTTTTTTCAATCAAAAATAAAGCCACCTAATCATCTTTAAATTTTTGCAAACCAGTGTATAGATAAATTTATCTTTAAAATCAATTGTTTGTTCCCGTGTTTCAATCTTGGTTAGAAATATGAATTTAAAATAAGAAATATGCTTTCAAAATCCGCTGCATTCCATTTTATAAATTGTATGAAGCGCGATTTTAGGAAACTATGAAACTATTTGAAAGAACTTAAAAACGTTGAGACTGAATATAGTTGCATACATTTATTTCCTATTCATGAATATTTGCGGAATGATTTCTTCTAAACTAATAGCGAAATTTACATAGGCTATTATTTGCCATAAGGAATAAAATTTTGAAATCTATTTCAGTCTTTTTTTATTTTACTTAAAATATTTGTTTGACAAACTATTTGGTTTTCAAAAACTCAAAACCAAACATTTGATATGTATAATTTAGCGGCTTTTAAATTTTTTTACCTTTTTTATTTTATTAAATCAGGCACTGAGCAAAATAATACTATATAATTGGAGATATGTAAAAATATATTTTGCTATAGTTTATGATATCTAAATAGAATAAAGTTAGAAAATGAGTAATATAATAGAGAGATTATTATCACATTTACTTAAAAAATGAATGCATAAATTTAAAAATTCTTTAGAATTAGATTTGTTGGTTGTTGGTTTGTAGTCAAACTATGGCCACTTTCTGCACATAAGGTTCAAATAACACCTACAGTTTAAAGTGAACCCTGAATCACACTACGAATATCCCTTCTTGAAGTGAAAATGAACCCATTAGAAATAGAAAAGTTGCAGGATCTTACTGGATTTTATAAATATTTGGGCTTTTTCAGAGTACATTAGAAATAGAAGAGGATCTAATTTTGCTTTCTTCATAATCTGCATAGGAAAAGTTCTATAATATTGTTTGTCTATAATATTGAAAGATCTATAATATTGAAAGATCTATAATATTGTTATTCTATAATATTCTATGGTCTCTTATTGCATTCAAAGTATAACTTAGACCAAGACTCACAATTTAAATTAAGATTTCAAACCATTATAAACTATCACAGTAGAGATAGTTGGTTAGTTTGTCCATGTTCTACGATTACTTTTTGCATTTGAAGACTAATTGGAATGGAATTACAATTTTAAGTGGACTCCGAACCACTATAAATATCCACGCTTAAGGTGGGAATCTAACCCATGAATTGGAGACCAAATAGCTAACCATTCAGCAGCCGTCTCGGGCAGAATTATTTAGAGTAGACAGTGCGAAAGGCAAGAAATAAGATAATTTAAACGATACTATTAAGCGAATTGAAAGGCAAGAATAAAATATTATGAAACACAACTTTTGCTTATTATATTTGTAATAAAGGAACTTATCGCTTATTTTGGTTAAATACTATTACTTATGTGATGATGAAATTTGACAGAAATATTGTTGAGCACAATCCAACAGTGAAGAAAAACAAAAGTACAAATGGATGAAATTTCACAATAAATTAATTCATTAGTCAAAAACATTTATTAATTTATGTTGAATATAACTGTAAATAGGAAGTGCTAACTAAGATAATAATTTTATAAACTAATGTAAAAGTGATAGCGATCATCTAAGATTTACAGATTCAAGGCTGTATTTTCTCACCAAAAAATTTAACAAAATTCAGATTGAATGGATTATCGTTATTAGTTGGATTTAAATCAAAGTTAAAAACAAATAGTTTTTAAATAAATCTTAAGTTGATTGTGTTTTGCCATACTAACGGTTTGTAAGTTAGTGTAACAGTTCGAATAATATCTTATTCAACCAAGGATTTAGGATGATTGGGCCCATGCATGCGACATTTTTTGTATAGCTATATTTTCTTCTGTTACATGTGATGTCGATAAATTAATGGATGAAGATATCTCTTCAATCGGTGATATCTCATCACTTCAAAGTAATTCAAAATTAGGAATTAACTATCTGGGTTTATCAGCTATGTTACTCTGAAATAGATTATATTAAACCTATTAAAATGAAATAACAACAGTAATAATAGTTATTTTAAATTAACTTGCCTAACAGTCACATGTTTTAATCAGAATAATTACGAGCTATAGAATGTGCTGTGAAGTAGACAAAAATATGTATAGATTATTTTTAAGATGCCATGGAGGCCTGGTTGGGAAAAGCGTGGTTCTCTTCACCGGGAAGAAATATGTTTCTATTTGATCCTGCAGTAGATCAGCTGTGTTTACTTATGGTGACTGAGGAACTTAATAAAAGTCATGATTGTGATATCCTTTCTTCTGATATGACACAATTTAAATAAGAAAGGTAGTCGCTCAGGTGTTGACTTCATCAATTGAATATTGCTCGAAATTACAAAGTAATTTGGCTTAGTTTATAGGATTTTTAATCAACTGAAATAAGCAGAAAGAAAATTATTGGAAATACACATTCATTCTTAAATCATTACCTCAGGAATCTATTTTTGGGCATTAATGACTTGAAGATATTATTATTAAAAATATTTAAATATGTACTTGTATGATGTACATTTCTGCAAGCAAATCTGAAGGAATCAGAAATTCTTATGGAGTCAAATGTATGTTTTTAAGGCATCACTGTGATGATCATGTCTTTTTCAGTGCTACTGGTTTTCCGCACCTGCTTTTTCTCATTTGGAGGAATTCTAGTATTCTATATTATAAAATGGAAAATATTGTATTTTATGTCAAGCATCTTAAGCGTGAGAAAACAAGTCCTTTTTAATAACTTGAGTACTTACGATTTTTATAAAGGAGTATTGTAGTAAATAAAGAACAAGAAAAATTATTCAGAATATCGAGTTTGGATTTCATTACTGGTATTTCTGTGCAAATGTGAAACAGAGAATCATAAAAATAGATTATATCGCAGAACTTAATAAGAAAGAGTATATCATGGAAGTTCTTTTATCAGTGCTTAGAAGATATCTTGTATATTAAGCGACCCAGTGAATAAATTTTCTTCTTAGAAAATGTAAGACTTCTGATAGTAATCATTTCAGATATCAGGAATGATACACCTAAAACATAATCTGCTGTTTCAAATAAACATATTGCTAAAACATTTAAAAAAATTTGGCTTCACATTCTTACTCATGTGTATTTTACAATACGGAAAATTTATTAAATTTCATTTTATTCCTTGTTATCTATTAATTATAAATTTTTTAAAATCTTTATAATTTATATCTGAAATCCTAGTTTCGATAATGATAATTTCTTACTTTGTTATTTGTCATATATTAGAGAATTTTTTCGTTTAAGACATACAGTGATTCTATAAAAATTGTGAATCATCCGTATTTTTGCAACTGATAGCTACAGATATGTGTAAGATATATATTGTTAAGTCAAACATAGTTATATATGTATTATATATACATTGTAAATCGCATTATCATTATCTATTATATTCCTATATGCAAGCTCTTTGGAGCCCCATATGTAACAGAAATTATTCTATTTTTAATGTTAGCAACAAACCTGAGAGTTCTGTTTTTCATTTTATACGTTAATTGCTTGATATTAGTACATCAGTTGACCTTTTCAAATCATTTCATTTTCTCTTGTTACATCAATGAGATATAATACACCAAAGTTCTTACTGTATTTTTTCAATGGAGTTGTTATTGAAGTCACAATAATCTATAATAACGGCAACTTTCAAACTATTTACAAACTAGACAATCTCTGGAATCCTTGGCGTAAAAGACCATTTCCACTGCAAAGTGGATAAATTAGGCGTTTTACCTATCACATCAATTTAAAGTATGCTTCCAGATGGAATAAATTTCTGATTTTTGTAATCAATATGCCCCTATCACCATGTGACAGTACTTTTTTTAATTCGCTGCTGCCACATGATACATAAAACGATGATATTATTATCTTGAGTCTTGTGGTGATATCATTTGACCATGAACTTCCATTTGAAAGGTATTAAACTCAATGCGAATACTTAAAGATACAATGTTGAATAAAAAACTATATTTAAAATACAATCTTATTTTTCACGAGGTTCCAAAAAACCCGAAATGATATTTAAAAATATTTTTGTAGTGCATGAATATGTAACATTAAAAAAATTTTGTATTTCTAATATTTACTGGAATGAGACCTAATTTTATTTTAAGTAAACCACTCGTACATAAAACTTTTAATAAAGGATTTTCATCACACTTTAATAAGCATTATATACTTATGGAAAGAACTATTTTAATACCTTTTGCATTGAGATTTAAGAGAATTTTAAGACTTGGTTAACTGTCTCTCGAACTACTGGACAGATTTTATGAAATTTGGGTGAAACTTACAGAATAAAAATAACCATTCAACTGCTATAATAAGCGTTCATGATTATGCCTAACACTTATAAAAAAGATTAAACAGGGGTTATAAAATCAAGAAAAAAGAGGATTAATAAGATATATGATTCTCTCATTTAGATATACAAACCTTACAATGTGATTTTATAAAAGACATAAGGTTGTTCATGAAACCTTTAAGAACATCAATCGCAGTGCTCTTTTCTAAAAACATGAAAGGATGTGAAATCATAAAATATAACGCTTGTTAAGTTAATTAAACATCTGCTGCTAAGATGTCTATTTTTCATATATTGAAGGATAAGGAGCAAGTTTAGTGTTCTCTCCATATGATAGTACGTTGAAAAGCAGTAGTTAAGATGAGTCGAACCTCATCAAAAAGGAGAACGGTCATCTATTGATACATATTCCAAGCTCTATGACCTCTGTATAGAGATAGGTGTATAGAACGTTGGACATATAGGCTAAATGAATTAAATTTCAGAGAGGGAAGTCACAAATAGCATGAATTTTTGCAAACAAACCTATCTCCTAAAGCCCTCTGAAAACAGAAATCCTTGAAGTTTGATTCCTGTGGTCATGTCTCTTTATGGCCATCACTATTCTTGGATTATCCTTTCCAGGTTTTATCGGGGGGTACAGCATTTTAAAACTTTTTTCAGACGTTTGAAGTGACTCTTGGATTTATCTTGATATCTCTACAAATCTGTACATTGGGATCTGTTTGCGTCTAGCCTTTGCGTGAATTTTGAATTTGAGACTTCATTTCATTTTCTAAACGTTGATGATTATTAAATTTTACGGTTTGAATTTGATACTAATTCAAACAATAAAAATGAGAGTAATTGTTATTATAGAAAAAAAAAAAAAAGAAATTTGGCATGGTGTACAAGCGAAAGTGTGGGTTTTGACTAGTGAGATTTTGAAACTTTTTTCTGTATTAGTTCCATCTACATACATATATAAGCTTACGTAATAAATATACAATACTTGTATTCTTGTTTCGAAGCAATATTTGTTTTCACTTCATTCAGTTCTATTCATAATATTCCTAAAAATATTTAAATTTCTCTTAATTTTGTGGAGCAGTAATATATCTTTTTTAACCAGTGAAGTACTGCATCAC
>JAPDSC010045277.1:373032-388910 GCA_026290005.1 Latrodectus geometricus
ATATATATATATATATATATATATATATATATATATATGAATGAAGTGAAGGAATTTTTGCAGTGTTTTGACTTCATGCAGTTTTCTTTTTAAAATTAAATTATACTTTCTTAATCACACATGCTTCTCTTAATTGAAATTGAAACTTTTACCTTTATTTTTGAAACTTGTAGATAATTTAAAGGATATACCAAGTATTATATTCAAACACTTGAAATATTAAAATAGATTTCACAGAAATCGGTAGAACAGGTGTTTTTCCTGAATACTTTCATTAAAATCTATTTTCTTTCCTTTCGAATTTATAGAAAAACCGTAATTTCAGTTATAAGCTCACATATTAAAGTTTAATTTCCTGTATATTATTTTAAATTTCAAATTTAAATAAAAATTTAAAATCATTAAAATTTAAAGAAAAGCCTATTTTCTTGAGTATGATTTATTCAGGTTTTTGTAATTTGTTAATTGCCTTCTATATTATTTGTTAACAATTATTGACTCCTTTGCTTAAACAAGAGAATTTAACTGCACTGCATACAAGTTAAAGTAGTAAAAATTAATTTTTAGAAAATTTAAATGATTTTATTGAAGTATGTTCTGTAACATTTATTTCATTATCTAAACAAAGGTGGATTACATATTTTATAAGCCTTTGATTCTTATTTTATTCCCTCTTTTTTGATGAACATGTTGGGTAATATAACATAATTATCTGATATCTGCACAAAGCAGGTTTTTCTAAATTAAAGGTATCAGTTCTATCTTTCCGACCCTTTTTCAAATGAAATTTACGTTACGTAAATCATGCAGTCTTAAAATATGTTCCCATCATTATTTTTGAAATAAGAAAATAAAGCCATTCAAATATATAAAAACCATACTAAATATTTTCAACAGTTTTAATTATAAACCAAAATATATGATTAAAAAATATATCAAAATGAATTCCATTTAGTTTGAATGTCATTAAAAATGAAAGATTAACTTTGAAAATTAATTTTTATGTATTACGTCTTGATGGATTCAATTGCTTAAACATCATTTTCAAATAGGTACATGGAATTAATAACTTACTAAAAAGTATTATTTTAGAATTCATTTAGCATACTTTTTATGCAAAGTGAATAAAAGTTGAACCGTAATAATTTAGTCTATTTCATTTTGATATTTCAAATAAGAGGAAAAATGAACTTTATTTTCAGACAGCAATGTATAAAAAATCCATATTTTGTATTTCTTTTAAAAATATATTTTCTGTTAAAAATGAATTTGACATAACTTTATTAATTTAAAATTTAAATAATGGAAGTTTATAATGATGATTATAATTATTGCAAAGATATGATAAGTTCGTAAACACTAAATGTGATTATCTATATATATAGTTTTATAAAGCTCTGTTATGAACTATCATTGATATTTATATTGCTTATCCAATATTTCATAACAAATTCATTTCCATAGAATAATAAAATTGATATACAATTTTGTCATAAATTACATTAAGAGAATCTGATATAGATTTATGAGATTTTTATATCTGTAAAATATGCTAATAAAAATAAAACTGTCACATAAAATTTCATTTAAAATATCACTGCATATAAAAAAAGAAAAAATTTGTTTTACTACTCAACATTGAAACATTTTTCAAATATGCCTTTTGCAGATTTTTGACCACTAAATATTTTACTGTATTATATTTGTGACTCTTTCAAAAATTTATATTCAGTCATAAAGGATAGATAATGTAACGAAAGCATGCTTTTTATCTTAAAATATAAGCATTAATAGAATTATTATTTTAATCAAATATCAAAAAGGAATATGTGAATGTACCGCAATTTAATTTTAATAAAAATATAATTAATTGATTTTAATTAAAAATAATTTGTTTTTAAAATTTAAGTTTTTAATGATAAAATTAAAATTTTAAAACATAAATTCACTTTTATATACAAACTAAATTATTTATTTATTGAAAGAATTAAAAGTCAGGCATGATATAAAAGTCTTATGGAAAATTCAGAAAATAAAATGTATTATTCTCTCTAAAAATGGATGGTGCCTAACATATAGCAGCGGCAATAATTTAAAATAGAGAAGTGGCTGTAAATGCATTGGATTAGCTGACAATAGGATTTGATATAAAATAGTTTATAACAGGATAGAATAAAATATATAAAACTACATTTAGTATATGATTAAAATAATTTAAAAAGTGGTAAAACTGCGAAAATGTTCTTCAATATAATAACGAAAAATAGTCCTGAGTTAAAAAGAAATTCCTGGAGGGACTATAAACTTTGTTCTTTAATAAAAAAAAATTATAGAGTATACAGGAAATCACAAAAAAATTTATTTAATATAAAAAATGTGAAAATAAAATTTTAAAATAAAGTAGGTGTAAAAAATGTACATAATTTTCCTATTGTTATAATAAACTTTATCATAATAAACGCAGGAAGGAAAGAATGGAAGTAGAAATTCATCGGTAAACAAAACTCATGTTATTTCTTTTTTTTCATACATCGTAAAAAAAAAAAAAAAAAAAAAAAAAAAAAAAAAAAAAAAAAAAAAAGATGCCTTAAGTTAAATCTCATAATTTCAGATTGGGAATATATATGGCGTTTTTACTTTGTCATTTTAGATTACAAAAATTTTAGTTCTTCCTTATATTTTATTACATCATCGAATCCCCTTCAGAACTGAAACAATAAAACTTTATTTTCTCAGAGGGCATTTGTATTTCATTTGTTGAATGTTTCAAGACAATCTCTGGTGCTTTTGTCAAAAACAAAATTTAGTATTTTAATAAAAATATTTAAAACAATTAGTTTGTTTTCGAAATTTAAGTTTTCAACAATAAAATTAAACTTTTAAAAACAAATGCAAATCAAATTATTTTTTTATATAAAGAGTTAAGTAAGATTTTTTTAACAGTGAGGTCTGATATAGAAATTAATTTGTTTTTAAAATTTAAGCATTCAATTATAAAATTAAACTTTTAAAAACACAAATTTATTTTTATACAAATTTAATTATTTTGTATTGACTTTTTTATTCACATTTAATAACTTCGTAAATCTGATTACAATAACTTACTGCAGTCCCGGTTAAAAGTGGTTTTCATCAAGAAAATGGATTTTCGTGAGATTTGATAAAAAGTTGCTTCAAATTGCAATTGTGATTTGATTTCAATAGCAAATGAACTAAAAATTTTTTCGAAGGATACGAATTTTTTTAATAAAATTGCAAATGAATTTTTTAAAAAAATCTGAAAATAAACATGCTGTAATTTTTTAGAATTCAAGCATAAATCTTTCAATTCAATTTACAATATAAAATACCGCTGTCGGTAATGGGTATAATTTGACAAGAAAATTAGGCTAATATCAGTTGTGAGCGTCAACCTCATAAACCTAAATTTGATCCCTTAACAGCTACTTAAAATTGGAGGAAAGTATCCAATTGTGTAGTTCAAGTGTGATATAAATACACAAATACAAAGACTTCAATATGTTTAATGTGAAAAGTTTTCTTAAGAATTGCTTGAATTTAACTGTCTGTGTATGCTCATGAGCGAAAACATATGCACCGAAAAGACAAAAGTTATCATTTTGGGTTTGATGATTAAAAAAGCTTGCAATACTATAATGCTTGTCTAATGCAGGAACTTTTTTTACATGAGTAAATACTTTCTTTTTCCTATGATATATAGCCTTTTCTAATTTAGCACTTAATTTACGGTACGTAAAAGTCTTGTACAATTTAATATACTTTAAATGTAAGTGATTTAGCTATCGTTTATTTTTATCTGTGAAAATCTTCATACTGTTCTTTTGTTTTAAAAATATATACTATCATGGAAATTATTTTCAAACTTCTTAAACATAAGATAATATTAAAAATTCAAGGAGGTGGCTGAAGCAAGTTGTTGCGATCAAGGGGTAATGAGTTTGAAATTGATGTATGTTAAATGTATCATTTAAGGATAAAAAAGAATTCATATTAACCAATTACTTATTTTATCCCCCCTAACGATGTGTGGGGGCTCTAAGATAAAAGACAGCTCATGTTTCTTTCAGAAGTTATCGTTTTTTTTAGGAATAACGAAATGGTTTACTAAATTTTATGACTTTGAATTCAACTTGACAGAAATTAGCAACTAAAAATAAAATGCAATAAGACCAATAAATTGAGACTTGAATTGAAACACACAATAGACTTAAACATCAAGCTTTATTTTTAATCAGAACAAAGAAAAATGAAGGGATTTTCTAATTTTAATGTTTTTGGAATGAAAAACACTTCCCTCTAGAAGTAATGTAAATATAAGAGAGCTGGAGCACTAACTCATTTCGGGAAATGCAACCACCTCCTCTCATGAACAATGGTGTGAAAAACTACCCTTAAAAATATAGGCCTTTTTTTGGCATTAAAATTCTACATACTTTTAAAAAAGAAACTATACTATTTTTATGAAATCCATTAGCAATGCAGCATCTTTACTGTGTTGAATTAAAAAAAAATTTTTGACGATTATTATTTATTCTCATTAAAAAAATTCTTGAAAAAAAAATAGCAAAGTGGTTCATCAGGTTAGTGATACCAAAAATCCTGTTGCAACAGGTGTTACGAATTCTAGAACTGGAGGTCCAGTATCTCTGGCTCGGCACAACAAGTCCTACACATACACTACTGGCCATTAAAATTGCTACATCAAGAAGGCGACATGCTACAGACGTGAAATTTATACGAAAGGAAGAAGGTGGTGCGATATGCAAATGATTAGCTTTTTAGCGCATTTAGGCAAAGCAGGCGCCAGTAGCGACACCTACATTGTGTTTAAATGAGGAAATTTTTCAGCCGGTTCCTCATACACAAATTGCATTTGATCGTTATTGCCTGGTGAAAATTTGTTGTGATGCCTCATGTAAGAAGGAGAAATGCGTACCAGCACGTTTCTGACTTTGATAAAGGTCGAATTGTAGCGTACCGGGATTGCGGTTTATCTTATCGCAGTATTGCTGCTAGCGTCGGTCGAGATCCAATCACTGTTAGCAGAATATGGAATCGATGGGTTCAGGGCGGTAATACGGAACGCCATGCGGGATCTAAATGGCCACCTATCACTAGCAGCCGAGAAGACAGGCATATTATCCACATGGCCGTAATGGATCCTGCAACCACGTCACGAGCCGTGAGTCAAGAAACGGGGTCGTTTGGAAGACTACAAGTGTCTGCACGAACAGTTCGACGACGTTTGCAGCAACATGGACTCTCAGCTCCGAGACCATAGCTGCGGCTTCCCTTGACGCTGCGTCATAGACAAGAGAGCCTTCAATAGTGCGATCAACAACGAACCTGGGCGCACGAATGGCGAGACGTCATCTTTTCAGATGAATCCAGGTTCTGTGTACAGCATCATGATAATCGCTTCCGTGTTTGGCGGCATCGTGGTGAACATTCGTCATCGTCATACTGGCCCATCACCTAGCGTGATGATTTGGGGTGCCATTGGATACACTTCTCTTTCACCTCTTTTCGCATTGACGGTGCTTTGAACAGTGCACGTTACATTTCTGGTGTGTTACGACCCGTGGCGCTACCCTTTATTCGAGCCCTGCGAAGCCCTACGTTTCAGCAGGATAATGCCCGACCGCATGTTGCCGGTATTGTGTGGACCTTCCTTGATACGGAACATGTTCGGCTGTTGCCCTGGCCAGCACGTTCTCCAGATCTTTCACCAATAGAAAACGTCTGGTCAATGGTTGCCGAGCGACTGGCTCGTCACCAAACAAAAGTCACTACGGTTGATGAACTGTGGCATGGTGTTGAAGCTGCACGGGCATCTGTACCTGTACATGCAATCCAATCTCAGTTTGACTCAATGCCCAGGCGTATAACTGCTGTTATTACTGCCAGAGGTGGTTGTTCTGGTTACTGATTTCTCAGAATCTATCCAGCCAAATTTTTTGAAAATTTAATCACATGTTATTTCTAGTATAATATATTTGTCCAATTAATATCATTTTGTTATCTGCATTTCTTCCTGGTGTAGCAATTTTAATGGCCAGTAGTGTACAAATTAAGGACACACAACACAACACAAACACAGCATCTAATGACATAGTGATCACAAGTCTCAGCACACCACTGATGTTTCGCTCCGTGGTTGATTCATAAGTGAGTTTAACGTAAATAGTATTACATTATTCGCGAAAGCTGCTACCAAGCCAAGTCTGATGATCGAAACCACGATGTAACGGTATATTAACTTAGCTTTTCCACGGAGCTACTGGGTACTCAATACAGAGAGAACATCTAATTAATATATACATGTTACCGAAGACAAAAAGACCTTAAAATATAGCTTTAAACAGGTCATTTCTCTCTCAGAAAGTGAAAATACTTTTAAATAACAAAAACTACAATTTATCTAATTGAAAAATATCTTTAAAATTACTCCAGAAATTAAGTCGAAAAATTTTCTGTATCAGATACTGAGTCTAATTCGTGCTCCCATCCAGTAATAGTTAGAAAAATATCTTTTACGTCATTAAAAGCTTTTTTTACTATTGACGTGACAGGAAAAAGAAAACCCGTTTCTCTTTCGAGCGCTCTTCCTCAATGTCACAGCTGATAAAGTTATTTTCGAATCGCTGCATCATTTTATCCGTTTAAAGAAATAAATATAATAATAAACAGAAATGTGGAAAATATTTATGACTTATTAGGTGACATGATAGCACTATAAGGGAGAGTGAGCTGTAGAATGACTATAGTCTAGTTAGAGTATGTCTAAAGTTATTCTCATGTATCGAAGAAGAAGCTGATAAATATCCTGAAAATTATTCCTTAATTTTAAAATATGTTATTCAAATGCATCAAATATTCCATGAAGAAAAGAACAAAAATATTCTGAAAATGGGATAGGATATTTTATGTAAACTGAACAAACTGCTTTAATTCGATGTGATTTTAATGATTGTAACAAACCATTAAAATCTAATATTACTGCTCAAATTGATACATTTGAGCTGGTTGAGACTTCCCAACATCTTTACTTCCCGAATATACAAAGAAAAGAAATTTCGAATCTCATTGAGCTTTAAATAATCTGACGCCATTTATCACATCTTTGAGGTAAAGATACTAGACAATTAGCCAATTCTACAACTATTCTATTTCCATATTTTGTGGTTATCTGTTTAATTTCAGTAACACTATACTTTTCATGGATGTTGAGTTCTCCCCTTTTTCTTGAAAGTCTTTCTTTCTGCTCTTTCTTCAAATAAATAAAGTGTGTTTAATTTATTTAACGATTCCATTTCTTTGTTTATTATATGAGAAAATTTTTTTCTTTAAATGTTTTTAATATTAGAAAGGTTTGAAAAAATTATGTACTTACCTACACTCAAAGCTTTAATTTGTCTCCTTTTTAATGTTTCTATTTGCTTTATATTTAATATGCCAAGAGGTATGTGAATAAGTGAACTATTCTCCAATCAAATTAAAGTTTTAACAGCATTGACTGCAATATCAGAAATCAGGTATTCTTGGTCCAATTCTTTATAAGTTCGAATGCGTAATGAATTAAGTATCTCTATTTATTTATAGTGCGAAAAAATTCTAACTTTTTGATGTGAGAATAGGATTTTAACTTACATTTTCCTCATGTCAGTACTGATAAAGTTAAATCTTCATGCTGTTTCTCATATACAAATATAGTGATTGATTCTTCATTGACACGTATTTCCTTATCGAGAAAAACCTCTTTACTTTTTCCTATTGTATCTTCTGTTTCTTATTCATGTTATCACAGGCTAAGAAAATTATTACCTTCATATACATATCGCGCGTGTTGTAGTTTTAAGTTTGAGTCTAAAAGTTTTGAAAAAAATCTATTGAAGGGAAAAGGTTTGAAAACATTACCTGTGAACTGTACTCCTCGATCAGTGGAAGCACAGAAAGTTTTAACATCAACATAGTATTTATTGGCTGTATCATATTGAGAGGTCTTTTTACACCTGAAATTCTTTGATATCGAACATAATAATTTTTATTAATTTTATTCTATAGAATACAATAATAATCAAGATATTTCTTAGTAACAACGTCGTTTGCATTTACAGGTTCTTTCACGTTTGACGCTATTTTATTTTTAGCAACATAAACACCGCCTTTTAAAACCAAAGCATTATTTTCAAAATATTGTTTATTGACACCATCGTGATTAGCGTTCAGATCCGCAAGATGCATGTTTTATTTATTTTTAGAATTATAAGCCTCTCCATGGAGCTTATTCACAACATATTTCCCATATTCTGGATCTTTAACATTATTTATAGTTTTAACTTTCGTATCAAAATTTCTTTGAGGTGAATGTAGTAAACGTTTGCTTTGTACCAGATTCACCGTATCAACATAACCCCTTGTTGCAGAATCAAATTGCTCAACCGGATTTAAAAGAATGATAAATCTTTTTCCTTTTCGTCACATTGCTGATTATTTTCCGTAAGTATTAAACTCTCGAATAAATCTCGAATGGATGACCTCAGATTCTTCCTACATCTGTCTACGTAAGATTTAGTTATAACACCATTAATTTCCGAAGGTTCTCCAGAACTCCTTAATATCTTTTCCTCCATATCGTAATTACCATCATGTGTCAGTTTAAACCCTTTTTCTAGAATACCAGTAGGTTCTTCTTTAAGCTCCTCCTCAAAAGATGGATAATATGTGCTGTCATTTATTTATTTTAATACAATTAATTTCAATAGTCTTCCAGCTATAAAAATTTAAAAGGATACCATTTATAGCTTTAATGTTTTGATCCTGGTAATATCTCGATTCTTAAAGTTTAAGTAGCATTTCTTGTGTTCTTGTAAGATCTCCAAAAGAGCTGTTTATAACCGATTGTAATCACCTTTCTCAAAACTCATCATACAACTAGCAATTGGAATTCTTATATTATTAACCACCAGCCAACATTCCGTCATATTTAAGTTGTCGAATAACATGTTTTTATGTTTTGCATCTTCATATCTTTCAGTGTATTGTGGTATGACGTATATGGACAATTTTTCGTCCGAAGTAGCGTTTATGGAATAAGATCCGCTTGAATTCTTTAAGAAGATATTCGACTTGACAATGCTGTGTTGGTTCCAGTTTATTTCCACAGGCTTATCCGATAACCTTAATTCATTAAATTTTGCAGCAGCTGAATTCTTAACTCTAACACAAGGAAGCCAAAGTGATTAATCTTCCGCAATTACTTTGTAATCCCTATTTTGCTCATCTGTATACAATATATTCTGACTATGATTTCTCTGAAACTCAAACTTGACTTGGAATTCTGTTACGAGTTTTTTATATATGTTAATTAAAGAAATCAAATACGTATTTTAATGGTATCCATATAGTGATAATTTTGCTATTTTGAATAAGTTTGCATCTCTCTTAGAATCCTTGATTATATTCATCGTTAATTCCAAATTTTTCGAAAATTCAGTTATTTTAGTTGCGAATTGAAGACATCCCTAACCCTTTTTCATGTTTCATATTGTCATAAATTACTTCGTTGGATATTACCAGTTTTGATGAACTCCCTTTCCACGGGGATTTCTTTTTAGAAAAACTCGATCCGGAAATTTTATCCAAAGCTTTCTTTGCTCCCCATCCAGCTGCCCCACTTGAGGCTCCTAAACCCAATGTCTTAGCTCCGGCAATTAACGCAGGTAAAAAGGAGCTAGAAAGCTATTTGTGTTGAAGTTAAATACATACAATTGTTAAAATATTTTATCCTACCTATTTGTAGAGAAACTTCTTCTCCTTTCTGGTATTCAGATTTAATTTATCAATCTGATGATCGATTAAGAGTATTTTGTTTTTACGTAGTTACTCATTTATTTAATTAGAAATTTTTGTAGTATTCTTTGACAAGCTCATTGGTTAGAGTTTCTTCTCTTAATAATACATCCAGTAAATCAGCTTCTTGAGTATGTAATTTTTTACTCTTGGATCCATTACATATTTTATCGGTGAATCGAGCCAAAACTTTCAGTTAATCTTCCACTCATTTACCGAGGTATATTTCTTTTCTTTGTAAGTCCCTTAGTGACTCTCGATAATCTTCTGTACTCACGTAAACGTAATCATATGTTTTTTTTTTATATAATCAGCTTTAGACAACAGTTTATCTCCTCTTTCCTCATCTTTCTCAGTCATTCGAGTAATTTGACTTATGAGTCAGATTACTCGAATGAATGAGGTTTCCTTTTTGACGAGCCATTATTAAGGAAGTATTCTTCACTCTATTGATAACTTCTTGCAAAACATCTTTGGATTCATTATACAATTATGAGGGTCTTGGAAAATTATTTTTCTCTAAAAACTCTACAGACAAATCTTTATCAAAATAGAAGATATCTGGAGTTGGAGGCTGTTTAATCGCTGGAGGAGGAATCTTATGAACAGCAACTATTATATCCTTAAAATGTTCTTCTCTAACAATTTCTTGCTGTTGTAGTTTTTCGGTTAAAGGTTTGTGAAATTCAAACAATGATTTCTGGTGACCTAATTCTTGTCCAAAAATTTGTTCGCTGTTTTTTCCAATCTGCACCTGAAGCTCAAAAACCTTCAGGTCATTTTTTACTTTCTTTTTTAACCTTTTATTTCACTCTTTTTGTAAAGCATTTATCTATTAATATGTAAAAAAAAATCCAGCTGAAAGCAGCTCATGTTTTACTGGAAGACAACTTTTTAGCAATAAATAAAAAGATGATTCTAATTGAAGATTATGCATAACCAAAAATCTGCTATTTTGGCCCCTAACATACATAGACGCCAATAATCTATATGGTTGGGTAATGAGTCAATTCTTGCCATATGGTGGTTTCAAGTGGGGGAGTGCTGATATTGATGTGGCCAAAATAGCAGATAATGCGGATAAAGTTTACATTCTAGTGTGTGATCTGCAATATCCCAAATATACCTACACAATCTCCATTCCAACGTACCTTTAGCATTTTTATCACTTACATCAAATCAAATTATCTATTAAAATTATGAACATAAAATGCACTCAGTAGCTACTTTCCTGTAATATTTTGTTCATTAAATAAAAATGTTAATTATTTTATAATACAATATTGTCTCCTGTAGAACACAGTAATGTCTACTTCTGAGGACCACACAGATGTAAGTAACAGTATAAAGTTGTAATAAACTTATGAAGTTAAAATGTAGCTAATGTTTAAGAAATTTAAATAAACTTCATTACTGACATTAATTAGGGAAAAATAATTCACTTCATATACATAATGCATACTTATATAATTTTATAATGCATATATAATGCATGTATTGTAAGATTTTAAAATTGTGTTTGGTTTGTTTAGTTAAACTTAAATATTAAGTTTAGAAAATCTTTTCTTAGTTTTTATAACTATTTTCCATATAAAAGTTCATATGGCAAAAAGTTATAAAAACTAAGAGACAAATTTAATAAATGATTTGAAGTTTAGTTTTAGTTATAGAAATTTTTATTAAAAGTATTCATTTCGGTTAAAAATCATTCATATTGTTCACATAAAAAAAGCAAAAAATCATCAGCAAAGTTGTTCATTTTATTTTCAAAGAATGAATTATAATGTTATATTTGATCTATTTTCGTTTTTTATTTTTTGTTTTATAGAATATTTTTTTATTTGATTGCTGTAAGCAATTAGTTACTGATATATTGTGAAAATAAAAATAATTAATATATGCATAAAAACACAGTTAATAATCATGCATTGAATCTTTGAAAACATGCCACACGTAGAAATAGTTTTGAATAGCTCTGCACAACAATAAAAAATAAGACTTCAGACATAATGATTTAAATTATTATAATCATTAAACTGTTTTTTAATTTATCGTAAGTTCTTAGTTGTCCTTTACATTCGCAATAATATGTCATTAATACATTTATTATTTAACTCTTTTAGAAGTTTTGAAGGTTTTTTATATTTGAAAACATATTTACATTCATGTATTCACTTTTATGAGAACTGCCAATATTAATGAAATATTTAGCTAAAATCTTTATTTCTTGATATTGGTAATTACTTAATAAATTATATTAATTAGCATATTTATATAACTAAGTAAACTTTCACTAAGTATCTTAATAATAATTGCTCACTGATCCTTTAAATTAATTTCCATTAATAAATTTATATGTATTATAAGCTTAGTGATTGAAATTAATTTCAGGGTAGGAAGTATTTTGTAAGCAATATTCAAGCTATTCTTTTATTTACTGGCAGAAAAAGACTAAATATTTTATAATATAGAGTGAAGTGTTAACAATAAAAAAAATATAAATAAATCATAAAATGCATGAGTTGCTTTGTTGCTATTAAAAGTTTGTGAATATAGATAATAATCTCGAGACTTCTCTTATTTTGTTCGTGACTCAACGGTCATTTTTGACACACGAGGGTTTATTAGACCGGCGACTACGACTGAAAGTGGATTCCGAACCACTACAGACATCCAAGCTCAAGGTAGGATTCGAACCCACGAACAATGTTTGCTTCAAACAAAACTTCAGGAATCTTTACAGCTTTTACTGGGAATACTTCGGCATTGTAAAATGCCATTCTTTGTTGATACTTTAGAAATCTCATTCTTACGTGTGATTTTTTTAGTGGTGTCAGTAAATTTATTTTAAAACTTATGAATTCATTTTTACTCTAATTTTTCACTCATGATTGTTTATTTGGACAATTGATTGTTTTCTGCTATTGCAAATGAAATGCGGTTCCAGATACCGAGGTATTATTTATCTTAATAGAAGCAATCTCACACATCTATTATTTTGAAATTTCTTTCTGAAACAATCTGTGTACATATTTTTAAAGACACATATTTAACCACAAATCTTTGAAAAATCGTTAACATCTCGTTAGACAGAGAGTTGAAATGATTGCTTTCATTTATATTCACTTTTATAGGCAAATGTTTTCTTGAAGTTAGCCAAATACAATTTTAGAAGTTTTGTTTTCATATATCTATCTATCTACTTTCTACGCGAACAGATCTCTAACCGGATATCCTTATATTTCTTTTTTACTCATCTTGCATCACAAATTTTGCATAAAGCTGATCGATTTGATTTCTTGGATAGGAGTTTTCTATCGAAACGAAATATCTAACTTTGTAGAGTGAATCCCTAACATTTGTTTATTTTCAATATGTAATAGGAAAATAGTCCAGAATATTCTCGATATCCTAGATGCTTATAATATTCTACTAATTTTTCATAAGTTGCATAGTATATAATTGATTATTGAACTTTTAAAGGAAACTTAAGTTTCATGTTTATATGCTAGTATTGATGATATGAAGACAGTTTTGCTAAACATTTTTCAGCAAAAACTTTAACTATTTCATCAATATTAAACATTAATTAGATTTCAATGCAACAGTTGTATTTTATACTGTTAATATTTCTCAAGAGGAGTATTAAAGTTTATTAAAAAAGTTTTCCTGCTGTATACAAAAGTTATGAAATGAATTAATTTGGAAATGAATTTCCCAAATAATTCATAAGAAATTTTTAAATATCTAAGATATTTTTCTAGATATTTAAAAATGTCTAAAATTTAAAATGTTCTTAGCACTTTAGATTGATGTAGGGCAGTTTCAGGTGTACTATTTTTTATTAATTAGAAAGTACAAATTATGATACTACAGAATTAAGTAAAGTTATAAGTTATTACTATGATTGTTATCGATCATCGTTCTTATTATCTTGTTCAGCAAATTCAAATAAAATAATTAATCCTTCTGATAGAATATTGGAATATGAAATGAAATAACTTACATTATATATACTGCTCAAAATATTAAGGGAGTGCTAAATAAATAGAAACACCCACTGCATGACAGCCATCCTCAGGTATAAAATGGAGAGTACACATGTAGAATAATGTAATGAGAAAAAATGAAAGAAAATGGAAAATATTGGATTTGAAGATATAATTCCTGGGAAAGAAAGATTGAGACAGAAAGAATACGAATGACAGTTCAAAGCAACAATTTAGTTGACATAAAAATGATAAAAACGTATTTCTTAAAAATGAAACAAGATAGTTAAAATGACTTATGATTTTTTTCAAAATGGAAACTGCTGTATACTGTTTTAAATGGATGCAATGAAGTTTGAAATAAGATTTTGGGATATATTTACTTTTACGCGTATGAAGAAATACAATATTCAAGTCTCGGACAATAAACTACTTGATTTCTCAGCAGCTCATTGTCAGTATGCGCCTCAAATAAACTTGATCAGACTTAAGTCAGAAGATTATGGTGGCCAATTCCATACAGTGTCATTTTTAAATTGCATGCGTATTTTCAGAAGATGGGCTTTATAAAGAGAGGCATCACATTATCACACATTAAAATATAGGACTAACCAATGCTTGCTGCGTAGGGTAACATGAAGGCTCAGCATTTCATCTGGATACCCTCAGGAAATAAAATTGCCACTGCGAATGCTATGGAGATCGTTACCTCCAGGCATGCTGATTTCAAACCCTACCATGAATTTACATCATTTGTAAATTGATGTTTCCGGAAAGAAAATAGAGCTATAGTGATTGCTCCTTTACTTCCTAGATATATGAATCTAGCGTGACAGACATTCCAAAGTGGATTGGGATTCATCAGTAATTGCATCACCTCTAGTCACTTTCCACGTAATCATGATGTTTTGCATTCAGATCTTTTTGAACCCATTTGGTGTCCTGAGGTAAAAACAAAATGTACACACCACTTGTCTGGGCACATAGAATTTAGTTTCTTGAGTTGTATTTCTAGAAGATTGGCTTGAGACTCCAGAATATGTAACCAAAAGAAAAATTACCTTTGATGCTGAATTGTGTTATCCAACATAATAACCCAAGAGAAAGAAATTGTAATCATTTTGTGTTGTAATGCTGGGGCACCATTACAATTTTGACATTTAATCTTCTTTTCTTCTTGAATCGAAATGAAATCATATCCTTCAATTACAGTTTCTTGCTATTTCTACTGAACTTCGCTCAAGTAAATATACAATGGAGTAAAGATAACTTTTAATAGAAAATTAATTGCTTTAGAATTATTTATTAAGATAATATTTTGATTTTTAAGCTACTAAGAATATTCATAAAATTCAGCTTTTTTAAGCATTTAAGGCACAAAATTATATCACTGATCAGAGCCGCAGTGGCTCATTAGCTTCACGCGCCTTCCTAAAAGATCAGCAAAGTGAAGTATTGCTTAATATGATAATAAAAAATTAAATATCCAATGAAGTAATATCTTTCTATTTTTTAATTGATGAACTAGTTCGTTAAATTAATTTAAAGCGTTACTTTAGTAAATCAAAATTATTTTCTAAAAATAAATACAACTTTGGGATTGTTAAATTTCATGTGATATTTTACAATTTCCAAACATAGCTAGGTAATTAATGGTTTCATGTTTTTAGTTTTTTTTAGTTTTAAATTAGATTTTTTTTCACAAAATATTATTTCATTCTTATCAGAATTTAATAAGAAAGGTTTTTAATTTAAATACACATTTTAATTTCGATATATACATTGATTAAAAGTCACAAGAAGTGATAGCATGTGTAAGAAGTTTTTAGTCAGATACAAAAAAATATGAACTAAACTTAAGAAGGGTTGCTGAGAATTCTGAGTCATTAGTACTGTGATGAGGACATAAATCAAGATTTGTAAGCTATAATGTTTGAATTATTTCGATTTCTGAAATTTGAATTATTTCGAAGTATTGCTTAATATGATAATAAAAAATTAAATATCCAATGAAGT
>JAPDSC010045282.1:0-39237 GCA_026290005.1 Latrodectus geometricus
TTAATATTGTTTTCAAATTATTCATTTTTTCGGAATTAGTATAATGATGAATTATATTCCTATTAACATTTCTAAAAAATAGGTATTGAAAATATTAATATACTTAAGAAAAAAAGTCAGTTAAAAAAACTGTAGTTAAATTAAATTTCATTACATTTTAAGTTTATTACTTTCAAATTTAAGTATTAGAAATAGAAAACAAATTTCAATTGTTTTTGCTAATCGATATTTCTTTAATTTTAAAAATAACATTTATTTTTCTTTGTTTAGAAAGAAAGCCTTATAGGAAGAAATAATTGATTAATTTTATTTCTAAGAAAAGTTTTCACTTTATTTTTTCCTTTAAAAAATGCAATTAGATTACATAAAGAGAAATAATTTAATAGCTAAAAATAACTTTTCTTTCAATATTTTTAAGTACCTTGGTATGTATGTAATTTGGAATCACATTCCTTAGAAATTTAGGAAAAAATTTAAGAAATATTCCGTAACAATGCTTTCAATGGATTTGTAAATCCACTTAAACTTCATTAAATGTGCTTTATGTATTTCAGACAATATGACAAAAAAAATCTTGATAAAGGGACTTTATAAAAAACTCTAGGGTAGTGTTTTTTTTTGGTGATCCAGCTATAGATATCTTATGAAATAATAAATTAAACTTGAAGGTACAATAAATATTTTTTTTTAATAATTTTGACACTTATAAGTTTTATCCTTTACAAATAATATATGTCTCTTTAGTATAAATCAGAAAATAGGAAGTAGAAAAATATATTAATAATAGGAAGGAAAACATGAATTTTATTCTTTTCATAAGCATTTCATTTGTAGCCTGATGCATGTATGCAATCTTTGTGATTTGTGAATTCAATGATGAATTATTTTAAACAGAAATATCTTGATTGTTTAAATTTTTTAGGTTGTAAATTTATCTTTATTAATATTATTACTTGTTTGTCTTGAATTTTCAGATTTCTAAGCATAAATATATTTTTTTACATTTTTGCGATACCATATGACCTATCTCGTTGTGTCTAAAGTCTAACAGTAATAACTCTATTTTATATTTATGATATATTTTTCTTATTTGTTTGAAAATAACATTTTGTTTTACCAATCAAGTGATTTAAATAAATGTTATATGAAAAACAAATTTTTGTTATAATTTTTAACACTTATAATTTTTTTAGTGTTAGGATATATTATGTTAGTAAAATACACTTGCAGATTGTTATATATCTGACATCTAATGGCCTTAAATACAGCTACCAACCACTCTCTAAAACTGCATTTAAATAATGAGGTTGCAACAAAGGAGTTATTTTTTCTATTTATTGCCAAACTCCACCAGTGGTAGATGATTAGACATTACAGAAGATTTGCGAATAAATGCTCTATTAGATGCGATGGTTTTTGGTATATAAAAATGCTGTAGTTTTGTTGCTTATGATACTTGGCGAAACCAAGCCCTTCCATCAGGGACTGGCCGAATGAAGTCAGAAAGAGCATCTTCCGTTTTTGAACAGAGAACGGTTTTACATGGGTGGAAGTATGACTTTGGCTCAAGATGGTAGCAGCATCTTGGTCTTTCAATTTAGTGATAGGAAGCCCTGGAAGACACAAGGCCTGGCTGCTAAATCCCCCATCAATTTAGAATGGGAACATTACGACATTGCGACCATTACATATTTTATATGCTCCATTCACCATTACTAATCATAAAACATCTTCAGATTCGAACTCACTTCTTGTAAAACGAACGATGCCTCTACCAATCAGGCCACTATGGCTTTGATTAACATTTAAATACACTATTCAAAGCAAACAACTGATATTATAAATCTTTTATAAAATAAAGAAGTAGGTAATTTTTCCATATAAAATGTAAGAAAAGTGTCACAAATAGAAATTTTTATCCTTTTAATTTTTTCAGTAAGCGAATTTTGAATTTATCTTCAGGGTAAGCGACAGCGGATATAATTTGACACTTCAAAGTAGTGAGAATAAAGCGGAAAAAATTATCAACATTTAATAAGCCTGTTCTTTCGATGAGTGCGATTTTCTCTACGAAGTCATTTAACCAAATCAGAAGTTTGGAAAGCTATTGGCCGATTAGTTAAAGTGGTCTAAACATAATCCGAAATAGCACAAGCCAATACAATAGCTAACTTGATTTTCACAAAGTATGATTTCCAAAAGACTGGAACATTTTATTGAAGTCTTTAAATGCAAATCGAACATCAAACCAAGGTCCTAGACATGCAACAATAACTACTCGGATACACAGAAATATGAATGCCACTCATCTCCAAGAACACAATCGCTCTGATACTGGTACAACAGTTTTAAAACAAACTTTTCGAAATGGCTTTCAGATTGTAGGACTGTATGCCTTCCGATTAATGATGTATGTGCCACGTTTAACACAAGGCACCGTAGTAACAATTACATCTGCTAACTTGAGGAAAGATTTTCTTAAATAAGGACTTACACAAATCTAATTAGGCAGCTTATTCTCATGAAATCAATAGAGTAAGTTTGGAACGTTGTAGATAGACAAGTTGTTAAATTCCTACCATTATCCCATTCTCAAAGAGCTGTAAATAGTTCTTCTGGAGAAATGGGACAGAATACCCAAAAACCTCATTAAAATTACCTCATTGATTCAATGTCTCAAAGGTGTTGAACATTGCTTGCTTGAGGAAACCATGGTTCCTGTTAAAAGGATTTTCTCTAAAGGAAATGTGTTTTTAATTTGTTTTTCACGTAAGCACAAATTATGTTTATTTTTCTTTTCAACTCAAATGACATGAAAAAATGCATTTTTTTCCCAGAGCAAAATGTCAATTTTATCTCTTATATCCTTGTACGACTGTCAATAATCTATTACTAAGCCACAAGATGTGAGATCAATTCACAACCTCTATATCTTTTAATGATTGGGAGCAGTGTATATAAAAATGTCAATTCCAAATTAAATACAAATTTATTGTTTCATTTCAAATTATTACTACTTATCAAGTTACCAATAGAACTGGCTATTTTTTTAGTTTACATTTTTCACAGAATAAGTTCATTGATAAGATATTAAATAATATATTTATATTTCTGAATATATATAATATATATTTCTATATTATATATAATATTATATTTCTGAATATATATAATGAAAGAATGAAAGAATATATTTATATTTCTTTTAGCAAATCAGAAATATCACACATGATACCTATAAATATATATTTGAACTTTATAAATAATTATTTATTCAGTTGGAAGCGAAATTGAAAAAAATGAGTTTCTTGTTTCTAAATGGAATAAGGTAATTATTTGTTTCTATCGAATATTTAACTCCTGAGACAGAAATAATGAGACACTGTAAAATTCTTTTAATGTTGTTAAGCATTTGATCTTCCTAGTTTTGTTTGATTTTATAAGAAAATGGCAATGCAAAAACGAAATTGTAAAGCCATAAGTGTTGAAAATGTACGTAAGCGCAACTCTTATACCATTAGTAAAGAGATTATTTTAAAAAAGAATTCCAAAAACAAAAAATTGTACTTTTAAATCAATTTCTTATCAAAAAATAAACTTGATGCATAAAATATTGCCCTTGATTCAATGATGGACGTCGAACTCTTTTTAATAATATTTTGTGATAAATCCAAGAATGATATGAAGTGACATTTAATTTAGAAACAATTTGATGAAAGAATTTAATCTCATGAGTATTGCTCAAAACTTTATAACGTTTGGGTTTCCTAGAATAATTAAGATTTATTTGCTTCATATTACAAAATATCTTTAAATTAACTTTTACAAAAATATATTTTTGTTTTTATCAAAATATTTGTTTCTGAATTAAAAAAATTATTTTTTTTGGTTTTATGAAAATCAATACTTAATGTTTTAGCAAATATTTCTTGGCATCATGATATGGATATACTAACGTACCTAAATTTTCTTAAGTTTTTCTTTAGGCATGTTTAATATTAGCTGCTTAAAGTAATATAAGTGAAGTAATGTAAGTGAAGCTAGAATAAATCGGAGTGAATATTCATTTTTTGCTGTCTAAAACTCAATCACACAATATTAGCAGTTTACATTTATCCGTGAGAAATGACACAGGATATCGAATCTAATCGGAATCAATTCTTTTCTCAATTTAATACTAAAATGATTTATTTGTTATCGTAAATGAGTTAAAAAAAAACTTTTATCGAGTAATGAAAAATCACATGATTTTTTAAGACTATAAGAGTAATCCATAAATATCTCAGAGAATACATTAAAGAAACAGAATTGTTCCCTCTAAAAAATATCTTCACTAAATTGAGATAATTTATTTCAAACAATATAACCATTCTTATGTCCAAAACACAATGTAATAGTAATAAAATTAAAGTAAGAAAAATAATAATCCACACACTTATAAATTAATATTTGAGTTTCTTCAGTAATTAGAAGACAATTTTTTTTTTCAATATTCAATATTTTTTAGAAAAAAAGAAAACAATTTAGATTTAAAAATTAGTATTTGAACATTTTTTCATTGAAAATTTTGAAACTCTAACTTGTTTATCTTGGAAAACATTCATCAATGATACAAATCAATCAACCACACACACATTTGTTTGAATAAGTCTAATAGATTTTTAAAAACAATTCATATCATAAAAAAGATTACATTTTAGCTTGTGACTAGGTTATGTGGGAATTTTAATTTCTAATAAAGGTGTCATCTAAGTCCTAATAATGTTCAAATCACATTTATAAATATGATTAAACATTAAATATTTGTTTTATATTCAATTCCATGTGTCATATGCTCTAAATCCTAGCCAACTATTTATCGTCCAGCTATTTAACAATAAAATAATACTCTGAAACAATGAATCAACAACAAACATATTGCTATGAATAAAGGAAATTATAAGATAAATGAGATTTTCTTTATCAATAAATCACTAAAATTAATTATCATACTTTAAAAAGAATAATATATTACGTATTTTACTTAATTATGCTCCAAATGATATTTCAAATTTTGAAGCCTAAATTATTTTAAGTGGTGAATTATTATTTAAATGATTTGAATTGTTGCAAAGTAATATATATTTGACATTAATCAGTTTGAATATTTTGAAAAACATATATTATCATTCTTTTATTAGCATGAATATATTGCCAAGTTAATTAACATCTCTATGAATTCTTTCTAGGAATCATTTTCAAATCATCATGAAATAAGCTATGTAATGCAATAGCATAAAAATAAATATTAAATGCACTAAATATATCATTAATTCTCTACGAGAATTCTTATAATCTGTATTAGTTGAAAAGAATAAAATTTTATTTCTCTTTAGTTATCACGTAACTAATTTCAAATTGAAAAACCATGAATAAAGATACAGCTAATTTTATAACAAACATAATGTAATACTCATTTAATTTTCACTTTCATTTTTTGGACGTTTTAAAAAAATTAAATGTTCCATAACTATTTTATATATAGTTCATATAGTTTCTGCTGAATACATAGTTTCTGCTGATTCTTCAATGTTAATAATATGTAAATGCATATTTAAAAACTAAAAATCTTAAGTTTTTTATTTTTTAAATATGAAGAATTACTACAATATAACAAGAAGACTACAATACAACATTTATAGTTTTAAAATAAATTTAAAAAATAAAGACAATATTATACTAATCAAATGCTTTAACATTAAAACTATTCTAAGCTATTTTTCACAGCTTCATTAACGTTTATATGGTTGTCCCTGAACATTTGATGATTAAACTTTTGTCAGTAATATTTAAAATAATACAATGCATGAAGATGAAAAGTATTTTAAAAAAAATCATTTTAATGGATTTAAAAAAACATAATGTTAATTATTAAATACTATTTTAGTAAATTACGATAAATTCGTTTATTTAAATATCCATACCTAAGGCAACAGTTTTTGAAAATCAAGAATATTATCCAAATGTTAAACATTTTTTTAAAATACATTCTATTAATAATGATTATCTTGATAGTTTTTCTTTCATCAGTAGCCACCATTTATATGGGATACGTAAGTACTTCGAAGAATATAATATTATGAAATACGAAAGAAATCTTTCTTTGAATAATATAAATTATTTATTAATGAATATTTTTCATTATTAAATTTATTTCCTAAATATTTAAAAATATTTGGCAAAAATTTTAGTAAAAAAAAACTCTAATACATATTACCAATTTTTCTTCATAAAATAAGTTTGAAAAACATTTCACATATAAAATAAGATGAAAAGACAAAATTTTATTATTTAATTGAAAATCATAGTTTACTTCTTTTTTATTTTCAGTTTACAGAAAGAAATGATTATTAGTATAGAGAACTTTCAAGTGAATTTTTTTTTAAATGTGAATTTAATTTAAAAAGATTTTTGTACAGTGTTATTTTAATAATCTAAACTAATTAAATGATTGAATTTGTAAGGGTTTATCCATGATTGCACACAATTTTAAGCACTATAATCACTTAGAAAAGACCAATATCTCTTACATCGTTGTCAATGCAGACCATTTCATTAATTAGTATAGGAAAATAGTAAAAATAATATATATCTTCTGAAATAATTTTATTTAAATCGAAAAATAACTATAGATGTTACAGAACAATTAAAGTAATTATAACCATTACAAAATATATTTAAAACAATAAATATTTAGAATAAAAATTAATATTATATAATAAAACTTTTATTCAATTTTTCATATCCCATGTCTTGTCTATCGTGAAATAAATAAGAACTTATTTTTTTCTGTACATTCTGCATGAATTCCCTAAAGTTTAAATAATAAATAAAAAGTCATAAATTATTATTTCTGAAATTCGGAACTAAAATAAATATCAGTATGATTGTAAAATGAAAGTTTAAGACTATTAAAAATGCGATAATCTATAGAATAGTAAACTGTAGTGTTCGTTTTTTTAATGAGTATATTCAAGTATCGATATTATATATGTCAGTAAATTTTATATTTTTATTTTCAGTTGCTCTTGCTTTTATATATAATTGTGCAGTAATAATGAAATATTCCTTATGATTTTAGACTAGCTCTGAAAAATCGTTAGAATAAAAAAATGAAGCAATATATTTCCATACCGAAAATATATTCCTTAAAAAAAGCTTGAAATTATTTCGATCATGTAATCTATTTTAGAAATAATGTAAGAAGTAAAATTTTAAAAAAAGATCTTTTAAGTGCTTCGTCTTAATTTGTATTTAAAGTATTTTACTTTACAATTATAGTAAAATCATTAAAGATAAAATAATTTTAGGTTTTCTTAAATTACTTGTCAAATATAAGTAAACCAAGGAATCTAACACTGTACTATGATAAAAGATTAGTTATCACTTGGTTGCTCATAATAATATACGTTATACACAATATTTGAGTTTTTGTTTTGAGATTAAGTTTAGGAAGAATATTTATAAATATTCTGCTATAATGTATTGTTCAAATTTTATAAATTGAATATTTTCATGAGCTTAAGTAGACATTATTCAAAAATCTGTGAGAAGGTTTATGTATCTAATTTAATTCTTATTAAAAATGATTCCATTTTTGTAAATATATTTCACTTATTATATTACATCCTTTCAAGCTCTTTGTTTCTTATTTCACAAAATTACAATTAAATTTCAAAAGAAATATTGCAAATTTACACCATAACCCTTTGTTGACCAACCCTAAAATTTGTATTTAGATAAATTAATTTATGCTTACATTGTGAGTTCATTTGTTAACAAGTAAATGTTGTACTTTGGATAAATAAATTATTTTGGTTTTATTAATTATCATACCTTTTTCCATGTTTTAATTTTCATAGTTTGCTAATGTTGTGAAATTGTGTAAAGGAAAGAAATAATTTAGGATTTAAGTTATTTGAACAAAATAACTTAAATCCTAAATTATTTCTTTAAATATTAAAATATTAGTTTTAAGTTATTTGAACAAAAAAAAGCAAATTGCAAAGGATATTACTTTATCTTAAAAATTTTTATATGAAACTAACTAAATGACTGTAAAGTTAAGGAACAAGTCAAAATATGTACTTTTTGTTAATATGTCTTTCATTAATCAATTTTTAATATTAAATGAATCAAATATTTTATTTTAAAAACATATAATAAACATATAGAGCAATATTTTATTGCTCTATATGTTTATTCTATAATCATATTATTTGCATTATATTTTACGATTGATATGTTTTAAGTACATTTTAATATTTTTGTAATATTTATATTTGCATATATTTTAATTCTTTGAATTTTTATCTGCAAGATTTCTTAGTAAATCGCCTATTTTTAGTTATTTTATTCAAGTTTTGTGCAATATACATTATTTAGACGTTTTCTTTACATTTTAAGTCAACTTTATGAAATTTAAGTTTTTAAATTTAATTTTAATTTATTTAATTTAATCTTCTCTAACTAGTTTTAAAAGGATAAATATTTTGGCCAACAGATTGTTATTATAAATTTTCATTAACACTAGTAATTTCCTGTTGTTAAAGTTTTATCAATTAATATTTTTGCTGCTCAATATTTAATCATTACATTGTTCACGGAAATTTAAATACTTTAATAATTGCTCTAAACTGATTTTATAAATAATTTTAGAGCAATTATTAAAATATTTAAAATTTTGTAAACAAAGTAATTAAACCTTGAGTTACAGCTTGGAAGCTAGTTAGGTAGATATGGATGTATATATGGATATCAGATATATAATATTTACAAACGACACCCAGAATCTATCTATCAAATTGAATATCACATTTTGTTAAAGATAATTATATAGGAAAAGTGGTTTTGATACCATTAAGGATTTTAATCATGATCACATATTGAAATTCATTAAAAATTTTTGGAAACATGTTCTAACTGTCAAATTTAAACTAACAAAACAAGAACAAAGGAATAAATTCGTACAAATTTACTTAAATGTAATTTTTATAGTTTCCGTGCTTATAAAATCTCTTAATTAATAAAAAAGTGGAGATATATATTTCCTTGCGTTGAAATAGTTAGTTTTCATCAATATTTTCTTCATTTCTTTAAAAAGCATTGATTTATAATTTTGTTTAATTTATTTAATAATTAATATTTTTGCTATTTTCTTATTTATTCTAATTTGGAGTTATAAATTATTAGAAGAGTTGTTTTTTAAGAAAATCAGTATTATAGATAATAAAACTTATATTATAAATAAGTATTTAATAAAACAGTCCATGATATTACGCCTGGTGCATCATTTAATGATTTATGAAAAGTTAAATATATATTGATTGTGGATACAGTTCAATATTGCAATCAAGGTTTGTTGTTGTTTCGGCAGGTAAAATTACTCATTATCATAGAGAAAGTAAAAATAGTAAAATATTGCAGCACACTCTTAAAAAAAACTAATTACCATTAACAGGAAGCCAATGCTCTAACGGAAATGATGAAAAATTTTATTTACTCTAACAAAAAATAGCTTACTTGTATAAGAAGATAAATAAATAAAAAAAAGTATTTAATTAACCTAAAAGCCAAGCAATCATGTTCACTGGAGTCTTTTATTAATACCTGATAATTTAATTGCTATAAAAGGAAATAAAATATTGTTGCTTATACGATGAAAGTCTTTTGTGTTAAACATTGTATGTATAACTCTCATTCAATTAGTTTCTCTTATTTTTTTTTATATTGTTTTGTTTTCTTACATATAACGATGTTTAGAAATTATTTGTCTATATTTTCGTTTTCTGATTTCTCTATGAATCAAATTTTTATAACCCTTTAAAATATCCATTTAACTTATTACATTCATTACTTTTTAAACGCAAATTTTTATATTATTTGTAGCATGTTAATTTTTCAACAAATTTATCAATTTTGTTTAATTTTAACTAAAAAATTAGTAATTAACCTTTCCTTATAAAATGAAGTTATAATTTGTAAATTGTTCAAATAATTAAACATGTCTGCATTTAGTGATAGAATACATAACTTTATCATTATAAATAATTTAAAAGGAAAATGTTTTTATTCTTTTGAAAAGAAAGTTTAAAATCATAATTTAAAGATTCTTAAAAAGTGTCCTAAATATTTAAAAGTTAAAGACAAATGAATTGACTTAATAAAGCTTTTAGTGACATAATGAAAAGTGCAAAGCAATTTAAAAATTTGAGAGCGGAAGTCAGCAAGAAGACACCATCTTAATAGAACATAAATTTTCAGAGTTTTCTTTAAATCAAATATTTAAAATTTTTATAATTTAAATCAAAATTAATTATATATTCTTTTAATTTTTTTTATCTTGACTGTTTACATGGTTAAAATTCATTTGTACTTTTATTCATTTTTAATTGCAACAGTTAAAAGCAAATCATGTAAAAACACAATTCTTTTACAAGAAAGAATTTCCTATTGTTTACTAGAAACTGATTTATTATTAAATGTAATCCTGGGAGAAAACTGGATGTGTAAAAATACTTGGATACAATTTTTTTTGACATTTTCATTTTGAATATAAATTATTTTTGATAAACAAATAATTTAGCTTTCTTTATTTTCATTAAAAAATGGAAGATATTTATTATTATTAAATCAGTATTATTAAGCATTATTTTTAATTATAAAGAAAATTACTGCAGGTTTGAAAAAGTAAATAAAATTAATATTTACAAAGCATAAATTAAAAAAGTGAATTTAAATTTTATTTATGTATCACATTTTAATATGAATAATACAATTTACTGTTTTCCAAATAAAAATGGAATGTTTTAATTGTGAATGATGTAATTGTTTATTTTTTGTTTTTATATATGAAACAATTTCTTATGAGATATTTTTAATGTTTTTCTAATATTCAGTGTTAATTGTTTCGCTCACATAGAATATATATTTCCTGTATAAGTGAGTAAAATTGTATATAAATAAGCTAATGAA
Source organism: Latrodectus geometricus (assembly GCA_026290005.1). Classification (NCBI taxonomy): domain Eukaryota; kingdom Metazoa; phylum Arthropoda; class Arachnida; order Araneae; family Theridiidae; genus Latrodectus; species Latrodectus geometricus. The sequence continues at coordinate 11,014 of JAPDSC010045282.1, forward strand.
GGGCAAATACGAAATTTATACGAATTTTACGAAATTTATACAAATACGAGATTATTGTGGCAACCAAAATACATTGGTGTTCAGAATGTAAGCAGCATAAAATGTTTTTTTTTTCTGAGAGATACGAAATTCAGAAATCCAAAACAGCATTTTGTATTCAAGTGATGAAGAAAGCATTGTTACGAAAAAACGAATATAATACTTACACCATGAAATCAAATAAAATTATCTCTATTGAACTCATAATACCGTTACACATGATTATCAATCTAAGGAAAAGAAAACAAGCAGATCCTTTCTAGTATGCTTTATACCCTCCTCTTAACTTAATGGTTGCTCTGCATCATCTTTAAAAAATCAGCACCAGATTATCTAACAATTGTTAAAATAAGAATGCTCATTCCTCAATCAGCATCTCTTTCAAGTGTTTAGTGTTATAATGACGATGTTATCAGGCTTAAAGAGCTTCTGCCTAAAGATTTCACTCATATTCTATTCCAGTGTCCAACAAATATCAGAGAACTGATAAAGAACAACATCATCATTGTCATAGAAGTATCTATAGTAACAAACAAAGGTATAACAAATTGTAAACGTGAGGTTAGATTTCTGCAAGTTTCATGTAGTAGTTCAAAACTTTGGGACTTTGTGGCAGATGAGTCTCTCAAATACAGTTAGGAAAATGTTGGAAACATTTTGACTTAGGAAGCGAAATAACTCTTCAAGCTTTTGCAAGTAATTTAATTTTCGCAATCGCTGCAAAAAAGGAAAAAAAATTAAGAATGATATGGTCTAGACCATTTAAAACCCGTTTACCTCGGCTATTTTGATAGATCAAAATAAACTAATTATCTTGCCTACAAAACAAATTATCTTCTTGTTGTAAAAATTGAAAATATTGCAACTGATTTTATGATCCAATGCAAGAATATAAAAATACACTGTTGAAATTTTATGTTATTGTATGTTATTAAACAAAATATTCAACTGACCTGCTGAATCACCAAAATAAAAAATGGTAGATCAAAGCTTCTACAAATCGCAAGAAATACTTAAGATATCTCCAGATACTATCAAATCATCTTATACGGTACGTTTATTTAGAGGATGCTTTGACATGATTCAACTATTTGAGGAGAATCCTTGACCCAGAGAAACAAATCCAATGTTACATCAATCCAAAGAAAATTTATTCTGAAAATTGCTGGTGCTTTAGAAAAAAACTCCCACTCTTTTAAAAAAATAATTGGCATACTTCCACTTCATTTAAATACAGAAGTAGAGACAACATTTGTTAAAATTATCAAAGAGAAATACCCTGTTCCTCATATCTAAATCTTCCTAATCCGAATCAAATTGAAAAGGAAATCTTTAGAGAAACTATTTATTCAGGTCAACATTGATGCTTTAAAAAATATCCATGGTCATTAAAAGTATAATTATTTACACAAATATAGTTCCAATTTGAGGTAAAACATTTGAGCAAGCTATATATCACTCCCAAACAAGAAACAGGGTCAGAAACCAGTGATAAAAAATTAAACTTTTAAAGAGAACTTTGCCACCTGAAAAATACAATTCAATATGCTACAAGCAAAGATAATCCGTTGCATTTGGACTGATAGTCAAACCACTCTAAGATCCATTATAAATCCTCTAATAGAAGATCATTAGTTCTTTGATATTCAATTACGTCTACAACATTAATCATAGTTTGTTAAAAAAAACCATATAGGAGCACAATGCAATGAAAAGACAGAGGAAATTGCTAACACAATTTGCCAATTAAAATGTTGCACCTTTTATTTTATCCATGACAAAACTATCTATAAAAGAAACGTATAGGGGATTGAATTTTAACTCCTGGGATCGCGAAATTGGAATATAATGGAACCAGGATGATACATATATCAGTTGATACTCAAAGTCGAAAGAAAAGTCCTCAACTAGACTAAAAAGGAAATTATTTTTTCACTAGAAATGGCTCATTTCTCTTGTATTTCTATCACTTCAATATTTTATTCTCAAAATATTGCATGTACGCAAAAGGTTATCTTCTTTATTGTCTAACCACTTGACTATTAACAATTTCTTGTTATCTTAGCACATACCTGAAATTGTTTATGGTGAAGTTGTGAATGGTAGAGAATATGGCAGCAGGAGCTTATTAAAAATAAAATATCTGTAAACTCAGTTAAAGAATTAAAGGATTTTTCTTATTAAAGAATGAAATTTTCACGTGCTGGCTTAAATTTGAGAACAAATGTACTTAGATATTTCTCTATTATTTAAAGAACTGAGATTATACATACTTATCAGTTTTCTATCATTTTACATTTTCAATTATTTTAAAATATTTAATTTTTTCTATTAGTAAATTATAGATACAATTTTTATTCCTGTAACTTTACTCTTTGCAGATCTTCAATCAAACAATTTGAATTCCATTGAAACTAGTTATAGAGAAATTTGCTTGTGTCCAAGTCCATACAGGTTCTATGGGACTAAAATCAGAAGAGTACGTTAGCCAATCCATTTGTTTTTCTAGGAGCAGGTGAACAGCAGGAATTTGATATAGATGCCATTAGAGTAGATTTAGTGATATTCAAAAAACTAAGTCTATTCTAATGGCACCTAAGATTAAAAGCACGTGACGAAGGTTCACTTCCTTGCAATAACGATCTCTCCTTACAGATCCTCTGCTGAATATGTGGAGCTCAATTCTTTGGTTCAGCATCATATAACTTCAAACAACAACACTAAGACAGCCGCAATGATCTGTTTCCGTGATATTACTAAGATGAAACCGTGTATTACTACTTTTCTTCAAATTAAATGGCTCCTGTAACATAGACGTGGCTCTCCTCCATATAGAAGGCATGATTCTTTTGGTGAGTTACCCAATTTTTCTGCTTATTATACCTTTCTAAATATTGGTTCTTATGGCCAACTTTTAAAGGGACACAGCGTTCAGAAATGTGGATGAATAAGTCATATTTGTGAAGTCATTTGGACCCAGTATATATCGCTGATCTATGGAGTTTGCTAACTTTTCCGGGTTGTTTTTGTTTGCAGGATGATATATCGGTCATTCACTGCATTATTTTTTTAAGTGACCATCATCAACATTTCTAACAGATGTACTTTTTATATATAAATCTTTCCAATTATGGAAACAATACTTTTGTTGTTTCAAAATTCTTCAGTAGTACTGGTCACACTGCGTACCTTCTCCGGCTTTTCGATCACTTTTCTATTTGAGAAGCCAGCTAGTTGATTTTTCATACTCTACAAAATATGTCTTGCAGAGAATGTTTTTAATTGTATCTTCATCTTTTCTTTTAACACAGTCATGAGCTGCTTCATAGACAAACACATATTGCCTACATGCAACGTTTTCGTTCTCGACATTTCATAGTCATTTCTACTGAATAGCGTGAGCACTTTACTGATCGCAAGAATACTTTTTCTGTAATTACTTGTTTTTCTATTTAGTCTTACACATCAGTTTATTATTTTATAAGGGTAAGCAATAGCCGATTTTTTCTAAAAAAATTTAATAGTAATTTTCTCATATGTATGCATCACTACAAAATGAATGAATACCTATGTGATTTTGTAATAACTTAAAATATATATACCCCGCATTTCAAACAAAAATGAAGTCATTTTTATGTTATACAGTCTTGAACTTAATTACCATAAATAAATACATTTTGTCAAAATATTTATTAATCAGAAAATATTTTTTAGTTAAGTTGATAAAATAACTTTAAATAAAATTATTCTGGTTTTTAATCCAGATTTGTATATAGGTAGCGATATTGTGAATTTTGATTAAATTTATTATAAGTACTTATTTTATTGATTAAATAAACATTTTATAAGATTTATTTTTCGAAATTCTAACCTCAAGTTTTTATTTCATATTTATAACTTTTGATGGATAAATAATACCTACACCACAAAAAGTTTTCTTCTTAATTCCGTTTTGGAACAATGATTGCAAGGATTTTCTCTTGAATTTAATAATACTCTACCTGTCAAGTTTATCAACTCTCTGCAAACAAAGATAACAAAAAATATTCCACTCCACTATTTTTTCTTCTCTTCCAGAAAGTTTTTTTCTCAAGTAAATGGGTTTGATTTAGCTGCTATTTTTATTGGTTTATAACTGGTATTTAGACCGGAAATCAAACAAAGGCAACTTTTAGGAACCGAATAAAGTGAATTAGTTTTCCAAGAATCAATTTGATGCATCTTTTATTGGCAACTAGTAAACAAAAGAAAGCTTAACTTTCCTTTTCCTGACAAACAATGCTTTGAAAGAAATAATTATTTTTGAAATATAATTTTCTCATTTTTCTGTTTTGATCAATATCATTTTGTGAATGTTGCATTGTTTCAAAATATCTAACAAAATTAAATAATTAATTTATTAAATAAAATGAGAAGTGATAATATTTAAGACAATTTTTATATTTTTAAAAAAAATTTCAAATGCACATTAAATAAGAATTTTCCCTCAAGTTCTCAAGAATTTGAATGCATTCTAATAAATTTTTTATTACATTGTTTAATACCTCAGTACTTTAATAAGCTTTTCATTATATTCATCAGAACATGAACAAATACAAAATTGCCCTACATTATTTAAAGTTAAATTAAAATATCTCATTATTTCTTACAATTTTATCTTATTTTTAATATACTAGCTAACAGACAAATGTATTATTACAAAAATTTGATGAGAATTTAAAACTGTCTGCCCTTTTGCCATGATTCTTTTGACACTGTTGACTCTAACTTCAACCATTGCAATTTTTAATAAATTTTCTATAATTGTGGAAGTTTAATATTTATTAAAACATTTTTTATTGCTTTGATCTATATATATCATAGCTACTTCATTATTAGTTTTTATGGACTACTAATAAAAGTCCATTTCCTATGATCAAATTCCTTTAATTAACTAGAACAGGAGCATTTTGCTTGTGATATTACATCTTTAACCAATGATTAAATTTTAATGTTCCTCTTCATTTCAGAGCATTTTTATCTCTTCTAATCATAGCATTTTAAAAATGGGTCACGATTTATCATTATTACCTATCTTAAGTTAAATTGTCTGTCCTTTCATGAATAAATACATTAAAGCATTGTCAATAATGAATGCATGAGTGACAAGCATGTCAATCAATAACCTATGTAACAATTGACAAATTTCAAGAAGCACGAGAGATATTCCTGAAAATTAGCTTATTACCATTAATGAAACACAGTCAATGTTTGAGTTTCATTTATAATTTTATCAATTTAATGGTACTTAATGAACAAAATAAAATCTCTTATAAAAAGGGCTGCATGACCTAATGATATATTCACATTTGGGAATATAAGTAAGCTTGTAGAGTGATTGAAAAGTTTTCCTTATGATATATTGGTGAAGATATGATAGAATAAAAAAGTAATAAGCGTAACGATATAATTTTTGAAGTTAATAAATCATACAATGCAATGCAATAAAATAGATAAATCAAATAATATTTGTACTACCATTGCATTTTTAATAATTTTTACAGATTTTTAAATCAGGGAAATTATTTTCATTAATTCATTAAAAAATTCTTGAAAATTATAAAAATTAAAAGGAAAATTTTTTAACTTAATTAAAATAAATGGATAATTTATTTATTAAATGTAGCTTCTTTACTTTAATACTAAACTTAAGAATATTTCCTTATTTTTGCTGATACACTGAAGTCAAATTTTGCCCTGAAAGCTCTAGTGTCTATAAATTCCTAAGATTTTTCTATACTTTAAGAAACCTATAGTACCCTCTATAAAAGGCAAACCTCTATAAAAGCATTAAGGAATATTCCCTCATTCATACCTCTCGACTGAAATAAATTATCAATTTTTAAGACTTTTTCTGAACTTTGAGCACACACAACCCATATATACTTTTCTAAAAGATACATGCACTATGAATTATAACACTTATAAATACTATCGGAGACAATGAATACAGTTAGAAAACACCTTTAGAAACAAAATTTGACGAAGCAGGAATTCATAAGCCATATGCCACTGATGTTAATGTCAAACTCGTCTATAGTGGACTCGTTATCACATAACCTCATTGAATTATAAGTAGAATAAAGTAATATTTTTTGACGAACAAGTTTGAAGAGCATCTGAACCCACGTTTGGAGGGCACTTGCACAAGTGTATGATCATGATTATTACTTTCAACAGTCAAACATGGAAGCTTACAATCACCAGATATTAATATAATTGAATCATTTTCTATTTTGGGGCGTTCAACATGGAATCGACATCTCCACCTGCACATTCCCAGAATTTTTTACAATATCTCAATAAAGAATGATATCTTATTCCTATAAACACTATATATTCTTGCACTTGTGTTTGAATCAATTCTAGGATGAATTCGGACTGTATTACATGTTACCGTTAATTTATTATTATAATTTTTAATAATTATTACTCTTCGTTAAAAACTGCTTAACAATCTTTTTAATACCGTTTTAGGAAAATCATTCGTTCGCTCATCCATTGAGGGTTTTTTTTTTTTTTTTTTTTTTTTTTTTTTTTTTTTTTTTTTTTAAATCTTGCAAACATTTTAAAACCAACAATGACATTTAAATGAAATTAGAATCATAAAGCAATTTTACATATAAAACAAATATTAATTTTAAACTTTCATTTTTAATCTTTAAAAACATATATATTTTCAATTTTTTTAAAATATAATTGTATTTTAAAAAGGATATTTATCGAACAGTGACATTTCTCTGTTGAATAATATAAAAACATTAAAATATAAGATATACACAATAAAAATAAAAACTATTTGCAAAAAACTCTAAAGTACGTATAAAAAGAAGACAAAGTGAAGCATATTAACCGTAACTTAGTTAATAATTTTTAAGCATTTAAAAAAAACCACAACAAAGAAAATCTTAGTATTTTAAGTATGTTGAAATAAGTTGGTGACAGGAGTGTTTTTAAAAATTTACAAAATAAATATTAAATATTAAAATATAAAAAACTTTGAAATATATTAATCATTTTGAAATACCGTTATTTTTTCCTTAAACCAACTTCGTTGCCAAGTTGTTATTAGAATATTTAAACTTAGAGAGTGAAATATATTATCTATGTAATTAACCAATTCACTAATCATTTTCATGTTGTTTTAGCGAATATTTTTATTTATTTAGTTTTCCTTCTATACACCCAAATTATTTTTAAGTAGTTTTATATTTAAAAACGTTTGGTAACTACTATTATATAGGACAGTTTCTTACACATTTATAAGACCATTTATATAAAATTTATAAATGAAGGTCTTGTAATTTGGGGGAATAAATAAATGTCAATTTCTAATTTTGTTTTTTAGCTATTATAAAAAGTGACAATACTGTTATAAGCCAGCATATAATATTTGGTATAAATGCCATATTCTTTCTGAAAACATAATTACAATTATTTACTCATTTGTCATTAAATATACTTATCTTAAAAACTATCATTAAATACTTAAGCCCGAAGTGACTAGTAGTTAAGGTTTTGCCGAAGTTGTAAATAGTAAAATTTGAAAACAAAAAAGCTTATATTTTATAATTTTGAATTTGAGCCAAATATTTTATACAATATGAATTTCCTTTAGAAACTATATTTCGAGTAATAAAGCTATTAAAAAAGAACTTCCATGAAGTTAAAAGAATTAAAAATTCATATGAGAGAGCTTTTAAAAAGTACATCACATGATATTTATGTACAAATTTCACTGGGGGTGTGCTTTTATAAGTAGGTATATCTTAGAAACTTACAATTTTGATTAATCATAATAACAATAATTTTCTTAAACTGTTATTTAACGGTGAAATGTTCGAAAGAAAGCTTCAAAATCCTTCAATCTGACAACAATTTTTAAGACTGTAATCCTAGTAGTTATTTTGTAGAATTTTAAACGGAAGCTCAATTTTTCATTATTAGTTTTTCCAAATTTTTAAATAGTGTTTCTAAGTTTTGTTTCCTATAAGGAAACAAACAGAAGATTTCTCACTAATCTTATTAAAATATTAATGAGAGTAATAAATTTAATGCTATGCTGTCCAACACTTTAAGAATTTAAAGTAATGTAAGCATGGGAATATAAAGTAAAGAAAATTTGTGGAAATAAATCTTAAAACACTTAATAAGTTATTTAAATTTAGATTAATTCATTTAATGGGGATTATATTAAAAAATACATTTTATAACTTTTTTATTTAGAAACTGAAGTATTGTAAAATAATCAAAAATTTATTTATTTATTTCCATGCAAATCAATTCTTAAATTACTCAATTTTAATCGATAAAGTTTTAATACAATCTCATTGAAATGTATTTAAAATGAATATCGTCAATGTTGTTAGAGATACATTCTTTCCCTCATTAATATTCACTTTTTTTGCGGAATACAGATTCTAAAATATTTACTATTGCTCAATCTGAGAAACAAGATTATATTCATAATGTTAAAAATTTTAATAAAATTTCGAATATAATTTTAGTTTAATGATAAAAATAGGAATGAGAATAATTTATTGAAAAAATATTTTAGAAAATGCTTTTATTTTTCACATAAAACTCTTAATTGCGATATTAATTGCAAAGGATTTATTACCATATCATATAACTTACAAAGTTGAATTACAAAATATTTATTACAATACTCGAAATTAAGTTTCATATTAATTATATCTTTATTCAAAATGTTCATAAGACATACAAAGTTCGAAAAAAATAATTTTGGTAAATACCTAAATATCAAATTCACAACTTATGAATGTTTTGTTATTTGGAAAACAATTCTGTCATTGAAAATAAGAAATAAATAATTGGGCTCTAATCACACAGTAAATATTCAATTTCTGGCTTCCTTAAAGCTTAAAAACTTATTTTTAATAGCAACTACATATTTCTTACAGTTGGACAAAAAATACAAGATAAAATTATACTTTTTTATTTTTATTTCAAATTTTATTTTTATATATAAATATAGATTTTGGCATCGCATTGCATTATCCTTTCAATGTTTTTATGAAACATAATGCTATTATCTTTTTCTTTCATCTACTAGTATCAGCCTCATATATAGTTCATCCTGAAAAATATCTTACTTTGGCTTGAAAGTATTCAAGTTTATGCCAAATTGCTTTTGAAGGATAAAAATCTGCTTCTGAATTGTTTACAACTTATAAATTAAAATAATTGGTATTTTTTAAACATTTTTGTCTTATATTCATTGAAATTAATTTATAAATTTATTTGCTTAAAATATTGCGAACAAACTCTTAGGAAATTATATTACAGCACAAAATGTTGCACTTAACTGCCAATGAGTTTATCTGGTTCAATATTTTAGTCGCTTAAATTTCATAATCTTTGAAATCTGTTAAGTTTTAATTTGAATTGTCTAGAGAATAATTTTAATTAATTTTAATTTCAAGGGAAAAATTATTATTTTCAATTTTTCCATTATTATAAATTTTATAATTTTATTATTTCAATTAGGTACAAGAATACATTCTTAATTATTTTTAAATAGTCTTTTTATTTCAGCATTTCATTGGACATGCATACCTTTGATCAAAATTAAAAAGAAGATATTTTTTCTCAAAAACATTCCTTTACTAAATTATAGATGATTTTTTAAAAGCATTCAATAAAAAATTAGTTAGAATAGTTTATATTATTATAATTTCGGTAATACATGAAATTTTATGAGACTTCATTTCATCATTCCAATTCTCTGGCTTCTTTAAACTGAAGTACAAAAAACTTTTCTGGGAAAAGAAAGTTTTTTTCCCTTCAACAGAGGTTTCTGTTAAAGTAAGTCTTCATTCATTTCAGAGAAGGTTTTAAAAGGATAATTTTTTGGACTCTGAAAAGTTATCTATGATTTTATGATTCTTCCATATTATTTCTCAAGCATGTTTTTCTGAACGCTTGAAAACTACAAGGAAATGAAATGAGGGATAATTATATTTTATCCAAATTAAATTAACTAAATTATAGAGAAGAATTTTATGTATCTTCTAAAAGATCGACATACATTTACGATCATAATGCACTAACTACTATATTTGTACTCAGACATATTTTTATATTTCATTGATTTAAATCATTAATGCGGAATATTTTAAAATAAGATACTTTATAATATTTCAAAAAGATATGATACGTTGTATTTTCTGTTTATTTAATTTATCAAATTGTAGGGTTTTACAAAATATAATTTTATTAGTTAATCAAAATATTAAGAAAATAATGATTTCAATTTTTATTAAAAAATTATAATTTTAAAATATTTGAAAGTTTAAAATTTAGAAACATTTTATTTGTAAAATAAAAATAAGGAAAGAGTTTTTATAAATTCTATTACAGCAACAGATTATATTCAACAATAATATCATTTAAAACTGAAATATTAGATTGATACATAAAACTGAATTATATAGTTTAAAAACTTCGCAGTGTGGTGATTTTGCTGAGAAAATAGTATATTTTCAGGGAAAAATAGTGAATTTTCAAAGAGGAGCTCTTATTTCACATTCAAATTTTTTGTAATAGCATGAACACTGCCCCCTGTAAGTACTAGGTATCTCATCTTTCATCGTGAGGTAGACTTTCAGAAACATTTCTTCAATGGCTGGGAATTCATTATGAAGAAAAAAAAAACGTCAAACATCGGTACAAAAGGAAAAGTACTTTGGAAGTTTTTTCTCATTTTTATGTATCGATTCATATAAGTATAGCTTTTCTTACGCATTCAATCCCATAAGTCTTTCAAAGCCCTCCGTTTGACCGGAAGAGCTCCCGGTAAATATACTTCACTCCCCAATACATGATAAAACGAAATGTTACGGTCTTTTTGTTCTGTGACACCATAAAAATGTCTCGTATGCAGTACATCACAAAAAATTCGTGTTTCCCATTCTGTTCAAAAATATATATACATGAATGTCAAAATGTTCCATCTCTTCGAAAGAAAATTTCAGAATAATTTACAGTCATTTTTTGTTCAAAAATATTTTGCCTTTTATTTTTTTAACATTGTAAACTTTTTCATATGAATAATTTCGATTTGAATAAAAATAAAAAAGAATTAATAATAACAAATTATTTTAATCCTATGGCCTGTATAGAACAAATCTAAAGAGTTACTAAAAATGAACTGTATTAGTAGAAATGTTCCTTATTCAATTTTCTTTATTGAGGACTTTTTTCACAAGAGCAATCTTATGTTACTTTATATATGTAATGTTAAATTTAATATTAGTGTATACATTACATCGACCACTTAAATTTGCAAGATGTTGAAACTAAATAAATCTTTCTATTTGTACTGTACACCGAATGGGACCCAATCTGTTGTTGCAAACTATTCTTCAATATTTGTAACTTTTCATCAAGAAATTGCTGTTGCTTGATAAAAAAAAAAAAGTTTAAATGTTTAAAATTAAAAGTCTCACTTCATCATAATTCCAAAGTAGTTCCAGTAATAGGAAAACAGTAAAAACTTTACGAATTTAAACTTTATATAACCAAAAGATACTTGGCAGTATGAAAGTAAATTTGATTTGTGTTTATTTATTTAGTTAAAAGAATAATTTTTTTCTCATTTCTTTTTCTTATAAATGATGAAATAATTTTGAATGATGCAAAATTATTAAGCGTCTGTCAAAATATCTTTCATATAAATTTATTATTTTAATCTAACACATATAATAAATTACATTTCGAAAACAACTAAATTGGAAGTTTGAAAAAGTTAATTATTTCTCTTGCAAATTTAATATAATAATTTATATAAAAATTAATATTCTTTCCAAAAATTAATTTTGCAGAAAAATTAGAATCGCTCTGAAACCATAAGATAATTTCTGGTGATAAAAAATTTCTTTGTTAACAAAAAAAATTGGTGTTCGCATTTTCTTATTTTTAAAATCTACATACGCACAGAAACGGTGTGTAATCAATGTTCTAGGTAACAGAAGTCATTTTTAAACTAAGCAATGAAAAATATGTTTACGCTATAAGAACTCTATTTAAAAAAAATCTAATTAAATTAAAATTGATTAATTAAATGCATTTATTTGAATAAAACTTCCAGAAAAATCTGTCCTTAAATTTAAAGAATGCTGTTTGAAAGTAAAACTTAAGTTTTTATAAATAAATGAAGCGTTCTATTTATAAAAAAAAATTTCTGTAGATAAAATAAATGGAAATTCTTTATATGCGCAAATTTACTATCAAAATAGATATTTGAGTGATTATGGTGTGAAACTTAAATTAGACAGACTTAAGATTTTTGACTTAAGCTTTAGATTTTAGGAAGAAATATATTGCACGTAAAGAAAGCTTTTAAATTGTGAAAATTTTGGACTTACTTATAGTCAGAACTTAAAAACCTTTATAATAAAATATGAATCGTAGACTACTACGTAGGGTTTCGCAGGGCTCGAATAAAGGGTAGAGCCACGAGTCGTAACACACCAGAAATGTAACGTGCACTGTTCAAAGCACCGTAAATACGAACAAGAGGTGACCGAGACGTGTATCCAATGGCACCCCATACCATCACGTCAGGTGATGGGCCAGTATGACGATGACGAATGCACGCTGCCAGTGTGCGTTCACCACGATGCCGCCAAACACGGATGCGACCATCATGATGTTGTACACAGAACCTGGATTCATCTGAAAAGATGACGTCTCGCCATTCGTGCGCCTTGTTCGTCGTTGATCACACCATTGAAGGCGCTCTTGTCTATGACTCAGCGGCAAGCGAAGCCGCAGCCATGGTCTCTGAGCTGAGAGTCCATGCTGCTGCAAACGTCGTCGAACTGTTCGTGCAGATACTTGTTGTCTTCCAAATGACCCTGTTTCTTAACTCACGGCTCGTGACGTGGTTGCACGATCCATTATGTATCCATGCGGATAATATGCCTGTCTTCTTGGCTGCTAGTGATAGGTGGCCGTTGAGATCCCGCATGGCGTTCCGTATTACCGTCCTGAACCCATCGATTCCATATTCTGCTAACAGTTATTGGATCCTGAACGACGCGAGCAGCAATACTGCGATAAGATAAACCGCAATCCCGGTACGCTACAATTCGACCTTTATCAAAGTCAGAAACGTGCTGGTACGCATTTTCCCTTCCTTTCACCAGGCAACAACGTTCAAATGCAATTTGTGTTCGAGGAACCGGCTGAACAATTTCCTCATTTAAACAAAATGTAGGTGTCGCTACTGGAGTCTGCTTTGTCTGAATGCGCTGAAAAGCTAATCATTTGCATATCACAGCACCTTCTTCCTTTCGTATAAATTTCACGTCTGTAGCATGTCGCCTTCTTGGTGTAGCAATTTTAATGGCCAGTAGTGTACATCATAAGTAATTGGATCAACTATATTTCTTGAAAATAAGATTATTAAATCTTTATATTATATTTGTTAGGTATTTTTTACTATGATCATTAATAATTATGATTGAGATATTAATTTGAAGACTCTTATTAGATTCCAAAAGCTATAACTTTATCAATTTCAGTAAAACAGTTGATAACAAAATATAAGAAAAAATTCTTTATATGCGTTAATAATTCAAAGTTTTAAACTTTACTATCACAATTAATTAAGTTAGTAAAATAAAGAGAGAAACTTCATGAAAATATTAATCATATTATAAATAATTTTATATCAAGATGCTTAACAAAAGAAAACATTTATTTATAAATAATATAGAATAAATGATTACACATCACTAAAAATAAAAAAAAATAAAAAACAGTTTGTGCTTTTTCAATTACTTGCATTCGCAAATTTATTGCAATTATTTCTTTAGATATTGTTATATTAATATTAGTATAATTTTAATTCATGTTGAAATTAAAATGATATTGACAATTATTTTATTAATTACATACATCGGTTTAATTTTCATCTGAAACAATAAATCCTCTAAAATGGAAATTTACGAATTTTGACAAAACCATTCATCCCAGTGAAAAGAAAAAATAACAATGAATCACGTATTATTTTTATTTTATTTAATTAATGTTTTCCTGCGTAGAAAGGAATAATATGCTATTGTCTTCAAATGTTTGACTTAAAAAGATATTTTAGCTATCTTAAAGGTAAACATTTCATCTAAATTTCTGGAGATACACATGGAAATAGTTCAAAGGATGATCCAGAAATTCGCAAGTCAGATTAAATTTTCTTCTTAATGTTAAATTACAGCAGTTACTTAGTATTATCTGTTTTATGGTTAAATATACTTAACAACTTCAAATTAATTTTACCCATAAATTTACATATAATGAATAATTATCTCTAAAAATAATCTTATAAACAAAAATAAAATAAATTTATTTTTTTAAAACTCAAGATGCAATTACTTAAAAAATTCTTTTTTTTAATAATCAAGAGGAAAATATTAATCTTGTTCATGAAAGCAATATTAGAAAAGTATTTCAATAAAGTACGATACTAATTTTGAAATAATTTTTTATTCAAATGACGCATTACTTTTCAATTAAACATTGTTATACAAATTTTGACTCTTATTTTAAGAGTACTGGTAAAATTTGTCATAGAAATATTTATAAAAGACTGTAAAATGAAAAGATTTCAAAAATTAATTTATATGAGACTAATGAATACATCAATATTTCATAAAGTTAAGAAATTATGCCTACAAAATAATATTAGGTTTTTCCTATGGCTATTTTTTATTAAAAAGCCTTTTATACAATTTGAGAATTTTATTAAGTATTTTAATCAAATTTTAGCTTTAATATTATAAAAAATGTGTACTTAAAAAGGTTCATGTTGAAAGTATATTAAGTTTATTAAAATAAAATTACTAATTTAAAATCTTTAAAAAGAAATACTTTTTGTCATTCTTAATAATTATCGCCTCGATGAATACTATGCTATGAAAAATTTCTTTTTAACATCAATTTTTTTTTAGAGTTTAATGTTTGCTTAGATTTTTAATCATCTAAATTGAGAGATAATTAATATAAATTTCATTTTTTTTTTGACATGAGAAGCTTTTCAAAAACAAAATATAAAACTTTAAATTTTTCATGCGTTAGTATAGTATATTATGCATTTAATTTAAAAATGAATTATTTAGAAATACATTTATACAAAATAAATAACGATATACCTATTTTATAGATAAATTATCATTTTTACTAGGAAATATTTAATTTTGCCATATTCTTAAAATAGGAAATTAGTTTAGTTTTTCTACTTTTAATTAAATCAAATAAATTAAGAAATGAATTATTCAAGTTGCGAACCATTTTATTATATTTTAATGTTCAAATAAAACTAATTTGACTCATTAAAATTAAAACAATTTCAAATATTAAGATTTTAAATCTTTGTAAAAAGAATAGAAAGTTTTCAGAAAATGATGCATTATTAGAATAAAAAGTGTGAATAAAAATAATATTATTCTACTTTAAAATCTGCATTTTAAATTAATTAACAAAAAATTAATTAAAAAACAAAAAGCATATGTGTTGTACATTTAATCACAAAAAGGTTTTCTATGAATAAATTATAGTCTTTTCTGCGATTAATTTTAAGTGCGAATACAATAATTCAGTGTATTTTTCATTTCTATGTTCTAATTGCTAAATGGCTTTACATGTAAACAAACGATTTTAACGCGAATAAGGATTGTATGACAACAGTTAAAATGCTGTAATCAAGGAAAATAAATAATTGAAAGAAATAAAAATAATAATTTTTTAAAATTTGCTTAGATGAGATATTTTTTGGATATTTTTTCTAAACTGTATTAGGTTGATATTTTGATAACTTTGCCTGTTTGATTACAAATATTTATAGTAAAAAGAGCAGATAAATTATTAAAAATGTTATATTTTTTAAATTTGTAAATTAAATGTCGATTATAAAAACATTATAACCAATCGTTATACAACTAAAGGAAAATATTTTAAAACATTGAAATTTTCTTTCCGAAAATTTGAGTTCGATAAAATACATACTCAAATTTTTATTAACATTTCAAACATTTATTTTTTAATGGTATGTATATCTGAAAAGTTTCATTTACATTGATTAAAATTTAAAACTTATCACTCATAATTTTAAAAAAAAAAATAGATAAAGGAATATTATTTTTACTTTTTTAGCTACTGCAGTAAATTTTGTTTCCATTTTATCTCAATTTATTGATCAATATAAAAAAAAACATATTCTTAACATAAAACTCTCCATTGCTTTATATCTTTATTTCTTAAATAATAATGTTTAATAATTTATAAAAAATGTCATAATTTTTTTTAATTTTAACAATAATATAGTAACTTTTTTTTACTTTTTTTTTTGCAGACTAAAATTTTTCAGCTATTATTTTATACTTAATACACTAAAATCAATAATGGCTAAAAAAGTAACTTAAAAATATATCACTGCATATTATTTTGTGGGTTATGTTGTACAATGAGGCTAAGAATAAAAACATAAAATAGGTAGTTTGCATCAATAATTTGTTGCATAAAATGGTACATATATTTTATAAAATCGTTCAATACATGCTATTGCACTTATTTTAAAATCCTCATTGCTTACAGAATAATATAATTTATCAGAACTACCTATGACTTAATTTTAATAGAAAACGTTTTAATGCATAGAAAACAGTCTATTAACATTATCCACATTCCATGAAATCCATTTTTTCTCTAATTAAGATTATTAAAAGAGAAAAAACGATAAAAAGGATTGCTTTTACCAGAAGCGAATACTGCAATACAGGAAAAATGCCTTTTTTATTTTAATAATACATATTTACTCTAATTCCCTTCGTGTGGTTTTCTTTATAGAGTAACTTGTAATATAAAAACTGCATCAAGAGCAACATTTAAATAAAGAATATTAGGAGTCATGTTCATGTTAATAAACTAAATGAATGATGTATTCATCATAATATGAAGGAAAATATTTTTGAATGCTAATAAAATACATTGATTGATTTCATGTGACTATAAAAAATACACACATGCACTTTTTCATTTTCATTTAACATTCTAATTCTAGTTTAAAAATTCAGAGGTTAGCTGCAATAATTTTATTTTTAAAATCTTATCTGTTTATCTAACAACAAACATATTTCTCATAAATTTCCTTGATAAGACATTTTGATTTTAAATCTATATTTTTAGGTTTTTTTTTTTTTAAATTTACATGTTTTTTAAATTTACAATACACTCTAATGTAATAAATAAATAACTCTACATTACTACTCATTTATATTAGAAAAATTCTGAGAAATATCTGCTCATTTTAGTTAAAATTAATAAGAGTTAAGAGATAAAAGTTTTCAGAAAAGTCATTTTCCGTAGTAGTGATAACACAGCCTCGACATAGGTACCTCTTTTAAATACTTGAAGCGTGAAATAAAAATCGACTCTAAAGAAAGTATGCAGTCCTAAAGAAGAAAATTTCTCGGGCATCTTTCAGTTGTTTTAAAAGCCATGTTACGGAAAACAGCTTTTAGATCTTCTAGAAGCCCATCTAATGAAGAGTGAACGGTGAGAAAGAGAGGACAAATAAATTCAGCCCTCATCAATGAGAGCATCTGCGGTCCCTCTTGGAATTTTGCATTAAGCAACGAGATGGAAATTTATTACCTAATGTTCACACTTTTATCAAATTTGTGGTTAGATATAGTGCTTCAAACAGAATTTGATGGCTTCTGATTGTCTCTTTATTCACTCAAGCATAAATCTGATGTAATTTAAATGTAAGCAATACTGTTATGAATTTTGATAGGACGTAGCTTATTTCGGTTATTTTAGAACAATCATAATTCTTACAGGATATTGCTTACATATGTTTCCCTCTATTTATTTATCTAAATTATTTCGTACTTACAGATAACTATTTGGCATGAAGATAGTGATTTTTTTATGTACGGAGCAAAAATTGAAAACAAAACATTTTTTATCTGCAAAAGAAATTTTGAGATCACGTTTGAAATATTTAGAATGATATAATTAAATATATATTTTATAAATACGTTTATACATTTTAATTAAATATTTGATATACTTAAGGACTGATATAATTAATTCAAAATTTTATGACTGCATATTTTTGCTTTAAATACTAAAATCCTTATAAATTTTACGACCCTATAATACGTTGAGCTTTAAATTCATACATTTTAGAAATTGCATTGAAAAGTAATAATGTATATATCTTATGTGTACAGAATTTTCTACACATATTAATATTATTTGATAGATTTTAAGTTGAATTAGTTAAAAATATATTACTGAAATTACATTTTCTTTACATTTCAAACTTTTTAATATTATTATTAATTCATTCATTTATTTAAGAAACTATTATTTTAGCAACATACATTTTCCTACTCACCATATCTATCAATATTAAAATCATTCAAACAATCCTTTACTAAAAATCAACCCCATAAAGCACTAGACTGCGGATGAATTTGATGATTAACTAAATGAATTTTAATCAATAAACGAGAATATATTTTCAGTATACCTATTGCACTAAACTTTTTTACTATTAATTGTAACTAATTATAGCTTAAACTATTTTTCAATGACATAATTTAGAATTTCCAAGTATATTATATTTTATGGTTGCATCAAAAATTAAAAACTCTAAATAAATAATTTTATGTATCTAAATAAAGAATAACCAAACGCACAATTCAAATAAATAAACTTAAGTATGTTGATTTTTTAAAAGTTCCATGAATATATAAATCCGGTTTAATTTTGATACCAGGAATTTTTGATTTTCATGTAATCTTTTCAAAATGCGTTTATTGCTTTGATTTATGTACTGTTTATGTATAAAGGGGAAGACTTCAACAAATATAATATAAATTACACAAAATCTCATCTATTAGTTTTTAAGCAAAACTGAAATACATATTTATTATTTTCTTCTGCTCTAAATAATCAATGAATTTCAATAAGGTTTATTTTTTTCTTTCAATCATACTTTTTTGTTTGATTCTGATAAAAATACACACATGTCTTGATCTCCTAGACTCCTTTTCAATACAATTTAATAACTACTGACGCATAATTTCAGACCGTACAATGAAAATAAATCAATATTGATAAATGCATAATTTATTCAAAAAGAGCAAAAGTGAAAATAAAATGAAATTTGTTGGAAGTCATTCAAAAGGAAGTTTATTTGTAAAAAATTTGTAAATAAGTTAAACTTAATCCCAATAATATTAACAAAGGATAAATGCATGCTTAAACGACTTTAAAAAGTCTTATACTTTTATATATATATATATATATATATATATATATATATATATATATATATAATTCGGCTAATTTTTTATTTAAGTTGATATAAAACTTAAGTGATACTTCATATATCACTAAATCATGTATCATAATAGATTAAAAAGTAATTATTAAATCAAAAATTGGAACTAAATTTGCTTTATGGGCTTTTATACAAGTACTATTAGCAAATACGTCATACAATAGAGTTGCACTTACATAATTCTTTACATAATTAATTGATTATGTCTGTTTATTTGCAGGCAAAATCAATAATGATTGAATAGTGCTTACTTAATAGCTTCATTTTCTTACCGGATTTATTTAATATTTTAGCAATTAAAAAAAGATATAAATTTATCTTCATAAATGTAATAAGCAACGATTTATTTATTGATTATGTAAAAGAAACAAATTGAGATAGTTATTATAGCCTATATTTGAATTTTTTTAAATATTTTACCTCTATTTTCAAGTACATACAATTAAATGTATATTATTATCACTTACATTGATTACAAACAGCAATATCCTTTCATTTAAAATTAACATGTTTATGACTCTATCAGAAGAATTATTGATTTTAAATATCCTCTGAACAAATACAAACAAGAAAAGGAACAAATAAAAATTTATCTCATATAGGCTGGTTCAGCATATTTAATTTAAATCAATCAATATTTTTCTTTTTTAGGCTAATTGACATTATTTTCAGTAAAAATAAGGAATTTTTCAGTAAAAATAAATATTTAGATATTATTTTCAATAAAAAGGATCACTATATTCCAATATTTTTATTTATTAACAGCTTATAAATCTGATCTTATTAGAGAAATTTTTCAAGAAAATATAAGTTGAACTTTTGAAAAAAGCGGAATAGAGAAGAATTTTTATTAATAATGGACAATTCATGAATTTCTATCAGAATATATGAATCACTAAATAAAAATTATAAATCTATTAATACAACTTTTCACATGCAACAGGTTTTATCTCCCTGAGGAATCCTGAACATCCATGCATCAATAAAAGATACCCAACTAATAAAATCAAAGGAATGATAATTTTTAACTGAATCATCTGTATTTTGATTCACATATCTTGAAAACATAGGAAAAGGGAAGTTAAAGATTATATATAAAGTAATGACCACATTTATAATCACATCTGCTTTAACCCAATGATAAATTTTGAATTTGGCAAAAAAACTACAAAGGAAAATAAAAAAGAAAAGGTCAAAAGTACTTAAAATTTATTCAACAAATACACTCCCACAGAACAAAACCAATTACTGATCTTAAAATTTAAAGATAATTGCTATTTTAAAAAAAATATATGTATACTATATTCTCTAAAGTTGAAAATATTGTATTATTAGTAACATTATATAATGACAAAACTAGCATTATGTATGTTAGTTTAAAATAGACAAATTCATTACACCTCAAAATAAAATTTAAATAACTATATAGAAACTAATAAATTAGAGCAGTTCTATTGAAAGAAGCAGAAGATATAAATCAATAAGATTGTCTAATGACTCTATCGAATCATTTATATTGCAACAATCAATATATACCTTAATAAATATGTTTAATGTTATTTCATCCTATAAAAACATGTTTTCTTTCAAGTACTACTAAACAAAAGTAAGCTAGGCAAATAATAATAGTCAAATTGGGCAATAATATAAAATAGTCATCTTTACTATCTATTTATACCTATTAACCTGTTTAGAAAACAGCATTAATAATCAATGATCCAATCAGAAGTTTTGCAACAAACCTTCATCAAATATAACTCAAATGAATAAAATAAGAACTTCATCATTTTTATTTAGATTCCTGAAATAAAATCATTATATGAAAGTAGCTGAATCTCTTTTAATAATCATCAAACTCAAGTTTAAAATTCTTAACATTTCCAACACTATATTGTTACAAAAGATCCTTTTAATGCAGAATATTAGCTGTATTTACATTATTTGTGAAGATACTATTTTTATTTATAGATATCCGAGAACCATCATCAACGATCGGGTCAAAGTGTTTAGTCAAAATTAAATGTTGAACTAAACAAATAATGTAACGGGATGCATAAGATGATAACCACTGATCTTGTATACACTACTGGCCATTAAAATTTCTACACGAAGAAGGTGACATGCTACAGACAAGAAATTTATATGAAAAGAAGAAGGTGCTGTGATATGCAAATGATTAGCTTTTCAGCGCATTCAGACAAAGCAGGCACAAGTAGCGACACCTACATTGTGTTTAAATGATGAAATTGTTCATTCGGTTCCACATACACAAATTGCATTTGAACGTTGTTGCCTGGTGAAAAGTTCTTTTGATGTCTCGTGTAAGAAGGAGAAATGTGTACCAGCACGTTTCTGACTTTGATAAGGTCGAATTGTAGCGTACCGGGATTGCGGTTTATCTTATCGCTGTATTGCTGCTCGCGTCGGTCGAGATCCAATGACTGTTAGCAGAATATGGAATCGATGGGTTCAGGACGGTAATACGGAACGCCATGCGGGATCTCAACGGCCACCTATCACTAGCAGCCGAGAAGACAGGCATATTATCCGCATGGCCGTAATGGATCGTGCAACCACGTCACGAGCCGTGAGTCAAGAAACGGGGTCGTTTGGAAGACAACAAGTGTTTGCACGAACAGTTCGACGACGTTTGCAGCAGCATGGACTCTCAGCTCAGAGACCATGGCTGCGGCTTCCCTTGACACTGCATTATAGACAAGAGAGCCTTCAATGATGTGATCAAAGACGAACCTAGGCGCACGAATGGCGAGACATCATATTTTCAGATGAATCCAGGTTCTGTGTACAGCATCATGATGGTCGCATCCGTGTTTGGCGGCATCGTGTTGAACGCACACTGGCAGCGTGCATTCATCATCGTCTTACTGGCCCATTAACTGGCGTGATGGTATGAGGTGCCATTGGATACACGTCTCGGTCACCTCTTGTTCGCATTGACGGTGATTTGAACAGTGCACGTTACATTTCTATTTTGTTACGACCCGTGGCTCTACCCTTTATTCGAGCCCTGCGAAACCCTACGTTTCAGAAGGATAATGCCCGACCGCATATTGCCGGTGTTGTATGGACCTTCCTTGATACGGAACATGTTCGGCTCTTGCCCTGGCCAGCACGTTCTCCAGATGTTTCACCAATAGAAAACGTCTGATGAATGGTTGCCGAGCGACTGGCTCGTCACCAAACGCCAGTCACTACGGTTGATGAACTGTGGCATCGTGTTGAAGCTGCAGAGGCATCTATACCTGTACATGCAATCCAATCTCTGTTTGACTCAATGCCCAGGCGTATAACTGCTGTTATTACTGCCAGAGGTGTTTGTTCTGTGTACTGATTTCTCAGGATCTATCCAGCGAAATTTTTTGAAAATTTAATCACTTGTTATTTCTAGTATAATATATTTGTCCAATAAATATCATTTTGTTATCTGTATTTCTTCCTGGTGTAGCAATTTTAATGCCCAGTAGTGTGATATTAACTCATTTCAACAAGACAAGTAGACATCCTGTCTATGAATATTGATGTGGAACGAAGATCTGGAATTTGATATTACCATTTATCACATTTGTTTATACTACAGATAACATGACACTACTGAGAATAATCCATTATTTTGAAGCTTGAGTGAGAGTTTTGATACATTGTTCAATTCCTTTATCGAAGATTCAAGAACAAATTCATTACTAAAATGTTACCTAACACCGACTAATCTTGCCAGTTCGCTTAAATCCACACAATCGATTCTCAAACCGATGTTATTGCGAACCAAAACATCGCATAGTGCACTATCAGACAAGTGATTTATTGTGGATCTTAATACTGATGTGCAAAGTGGACTTCCTCGATAACATACTCAAGAGGTATTTCAGTCCCTTTCAAATTTCATTATCGTTTTTTAAAGATGACTAACAATATAAAGATTTAGGAGATACATCCAGAAGTTGTAAGCTAAAGGACATTGTCCATGTTCTGAGGATGAAATCCATCTACGCCTCAGAAGAACAAAAGGATATGTTTTCAAGTGAATTTATTCTCTCATCGGACATGGAGAAACAAGAACTGGACATTACTGTACCAAATTGAAGAATATAAGCTTTATAAAATTAACGAAAACATAATGTATGAAGAATTTTCAATCTATAACCTCGAGACGCTGTTCATCAGAAATTTGAGCAATGACTCAAAGCTAATGAATTGAATTTCTGAAGATGACTTAAGAACGCCTTATTAAGAACCAGAAAATTATGGATACAATCCTCACCTGGTATATTGTTAGATTTTTATCACCTAAGAGTTTTTTAAATATATTTATGTTCATTATTAATTAGCGTTCTTTGATAACTATCCAATGTTGAAGCAATGCTAATATTTGATCATAAACTTAATGTTTTAAATTACATCAGAAACTGATCTTTTAAAAATAGAAATTTGAAACTTTTTTCAAACGTTTCTCCAAATATCTCCACTATTTTTCAAACATGAACTGACAGAGAACATTCAATTACTTTGGATAAAAGATAGAGGATTTCCAATAATTTCGAGAAATTAAAATAGCAAAAAATCATGCCTTTTATGGCATCTGATATGCATCGTTAAATACAGCTTGTTTGGAACAAATTTTAGATCAAATTGTTACCATAACAGAGCCAATAACCATAAATTAACAATAAGATTTTAATTTTCTAAAATTAACCTGAATATTTTATGCAAATCATTGCTGTAATCAAATGATAAAAATATTTTAATGCTTTCTTAATCTTTATGCCAAATTTATTTATTTCATTAATTTTTTTTATGTGTTGGAATTAGATATTATAGCAACTTTTCACTAATTTCTCAGCTTATAGAAAGAGAAGAATGCATCGAAACATCGTAATTAAAAATAAATCTGCCGTAAATTATAAATAAGTGATTATGAATTGAAGTTAAATTTTAGCATTTAATTATTAAAGAAATATTTAACGTTGAAGTATATACAATTAAATCTGGGAGTCATAATATAAATTATGTTGAATTAAAGCTTTTATTGTTACTAATACGTCATCAGATTTTTAAGAAACTTATACTATTAAACGACTTTTTTATTAAATGACAATTTAAGCGTCATTTCACATTGCTTATTGTGTTATATTTTCAATGAAATTAAGTTTTTTTAACCTTACCAAATTGAGATGTAAAATTGGCTGATTGATTTTTGAGCAATTATTATACTTTCTTGAGCAATTATTTTTTACTATTATTATAAAATAACGAATAATATAATTATAAGTCTTTTCAGAAAGACATTTTATTAATACCTAATTTATTTATAAATTTTTGTGTATCTCTTCAATATTTTTGAAAATTAAGGTTACTTATATATAATATAAGCAAATATATGTCAAAATATTATTATAAAGTTATAAAACTGACTTATATGAAAGGTTATTCATGAACTTACTTGATCATTATGTGTATATATATGCATATAATTAGATAGATAGTATCGACAATATATTAAAATAGTTTTATTCAAAAAATAAATATTATTGTCACCTAAACTGCAGAGATTAATATTTTATTCATTTTCTAGGCACAATCTATGAAACGTTAAATAAATTGGAACGTATAAAATAAAAGCAATGGAATTTTAAAACCGCAACATGGAAAAATTTCACTTACCACTTCAAAAGATAAAATCTTTTTGGATACTGCCTTGAATTTACACACCAAACTGAGTTTTATATTATACAAATAAAAATAAACAACAAAGACAAATCAAAAACGTTTGGCACGAATGTTTATAGCTTAGCCAGATCTAAAAAATAATGTTTCTAAAATGCATGATTTCTTATGCTTTCTTTAAACTACTGTTTTTTCATTTGCGTATCAAACCTTAATATCTTTTCATGATTCTCCTAATTGTTTCATTTTCTTGGTAAGAGGATAAATCAGTACAGCTCGAAATAAAACTTTTTTTCTTTTTATTCCCATAAAAAGATTTGCTTTCTTTTTCTTTACTCAGAAAAAATATTTTCTTTTTCTTCACTTCTTCACTTTTTTTGTACTTTTTTTAACGAGTCGTAACTTTATTACCTTTAATAAGTTAAGGAATACTTACGCATTCTATTACTTATTTGTAAAATATTAAAGTAAATCTTTAGTTTACTTCTTACTTTGCTATTCTAATTTGTTCTGTTCAAGTACTTGTAATTTTTATCTGTTTTTCTTAAGACAGCTAATTGTCAGAAAGTTTTCAATTTTAAATGGATTTTGAACCTCTATATAAATTATTCAATATAAAACATAATAATTAAACCCACAATCTAGAGCAAGAGAAAAGACTACTAACAATATTAGGAGGTTTTTTTTAAACAAGACGTAAAATGTGTAAAATTTAAAAAATATATGTCCATTTTTTCATACTTCCGTAAAATTTTAAAAATAAAATTAGCATTTTCTAACAGATGTCAGATTAAAATATACAAATACAAATTGAAAATATTATCATTATTACATATTAAAATCATGTCTACAATTATTTAAACTAAAATGTTCAGTAAATAAATCTTTCATTATATTATAAAATGATTATACACAAGCAAAATTATACTTGAATACACTGATGTTTTTACATTTCACATCCAAAAGACACCAAATTTCAAAATAGGATGATTTTCAAGGAACTAATTTATCCAGCTAATTTATTTTCAAGGTACAAGAATTAATGTACTTTAGACTTTTCCTAATGTCCTTACAAAAATGAAATATTTTATTCTGTAAAGGATTGTGTTTAATATAGCATAAAATTTACAAAAGTATTGACTTGCAATATACTGTTGTTAAGTTAGTTCATCACCCATTAGTTGCAATTCAAATAGATTCATGAAAATCTTATTCATGAACAATAATGCAAGATCTTTTATCTTTTTTTTTTCTCAAGATTATTACACCACTTTTTTTCTAATGAAGATAGATAAAAATTTCTAAGAAAATATAATTATATATATAAATATATATTTTCTTAGAAACTTAGATTTCTAAGAAAATATAATTATTTTAAAAACGTAAAACATTTCATTAAGATTCCTGTCTAATTTTTCAAATATTTATTCAACTTTCAGATAACGTTTTGCTTTTTTTATCAATTCCTTTAGCGCATTCAAATTTTAGAAATCAATGATTGAATTTACATAATCTTATGGCTTCATTTAAAAATGAAAATAAATCTCTTAAACTTATAAAATGTTAAGAGTATTTTTTTATTTGCTCATATGAATACAGTTATGTTGTTTTAAAATTTTCCAAATAACTTATCTTGGTATTTAAAGATTGTATTTTTCTAACTATAAATATGTATCATTTCTTTAAGAGGAAATAAAGTATCTTCAAAAAAAATTAAGGACAGCTTATAGCTTAACTCATAGTTTATACAAATTTAATCTATGATTCTGATTGAAGTAAAAACTTTATTTCAATAAAGGAGAAAAACGTAAGATCTACCAGTTTAATAATTACTCATGGGATTTTGTTTACTGTTATATTTCCTAGTCAAGGTAAAACAATTTGTTTGTATATGAGTGATTGTCATTAAGTTGGTTACATTAATCACCAAAAATTCAAGTATTTATAACTGGTAGATGTATTATTTATAAAATTATGTCAAAAAATATCTCAAATAATGTTTCCTTTTATTGTGTTGTCATTATATTAGCACAAAATAAAACTAGTCACAATAATTTTTTTTGTTTTGAACCAAATTTATTTCTTTGTCTTGAATACAAATTCTTTCAACTATAGACATATACTGTGAATGAAAATACAATACAGATTGCTAGAAAATATTTCTCTAAAAAATATTGATGCAGAATAATGAATTTCTTGCACAACTAGAAGATTTCTTGAATATGCATTATCTTTTTCAAATTTTCTTACAAGTTAAAATCATAACAGGATGTCACTGAATTTATGTACTGTAAAAATTGTAGTGTAATGTAAAAACCACAGCGAAACATTAATATTTGTATCACTTAATGTACTTTCCAAAATATAAAATTTGTGGGAAGTACACGAAGTGATTATAAATTTTCATTCTCAGCATGTTGCTTAACATGTAGTCTTAACTGCAGAAAATGAAAATTTTGTTTAACTATTGTTCTTCTAAAAGTACATTTAACAATACTGGTGGATATTTCAGATTTTAATAAAAAGAAAATAATTATTTTCTTAGTAAAATTAGTCGATATATCAATATTAATTACTCTATACAAAAAGAAAATATCTCAAAACCTCAACGATAATATTCGTTCAGTTACAATGATCTGTTTAAACAACTGCATAAATGTAAAAATGACTTTTTAAAAAATAAACTTCTATAGAAACAAAATTATTTGTCGCATCTAGCATAACATTTTCGATAACAAGTATCAAATGAACTTAATCATGTTATTGTTCAGGTTTTTTATTATTATTTTTTTTTCGTTTTTTTTTTATCTCACGCATTATTTCTAGAATGACAATAGTAATCAGTTCTTTATCAATGGAAGATGAAATTAGATTTAAAAGCAGAGGAAACTTCTCCAATCCCATTAATTAATTGAGTAAGTTTTCTTTAATAATTTATGACATTCATTGCTTCGCGCGATAAATTTTATAATTATTGATTATTAAATTTCATTACAGAATAAAAGCACTTTGGATTTCACAATTAACTTATTTTGTTTTGTAGTGCTTTCTGAGTTCTGACAATAGTTTTCAATTTATATATATAT